>CAUYON010207779.1:0-14237 GCA_963573935.1 Arctocebus calabarensis
TTGTTTTTTTTTTGTAAGTTTATATTTTTATTTTACATTTAAATCTGTGTTTCATTTTGAGTTAATTTTTGTATTAAGTGAGAGGTATGGGTTGAGTTTCATTTATTTGTCCAGTTGTTCCATGTCTATTTGTTGAAAAAACCAACCTTTCTCATTGAATTGCCCTTTATCTCCTTATCCAAAACCATTTGGCCACATTTGTGTGGGATTACTTGGTATTGTTCCATTGAGCTGCTGGTCTTGATTAATACAGCTTTAGAATAAGTCTTAATTTCAGATAATATAAATCCTCCAACTTCAAAAAAAAAAAAAAGTCAAATGGTCCAATTTATGAAATAAAAGACTTGAACAGATGCTTCACAAGGTAAGATTCAAGAATGGCAAATAAGAACATAAAAAAGTGTTCCACTTGAAACTCCCCAGAGATGCCACTACACATCCCTTTGAACAGCCAAAATTAAAGACGGACCAGTGTTAGAAAGGCTGTGAAACAACCACAACTTTCACACATTTCTGGTAGACAAACACTTCACTTTGCAAGGTAGTTTGGCAGAGAAGAAAGATAGATACCTACTTTGCAAGATAGACTCTCCACTCCCAGCTGTTCACCCAAGAGACAGGAAAGCATGTGTCCACAGAAAAACTTCTTTGTGCACAGCAATTTTATTTCTAATACCTACCAACTGGAAACAATCCAATGTCCATTAAAGAACAATAGAGATGCAAATTATGTTATAGCTATACAATGGAAAATATTCAGCCATTACAAGGAAGAAACTACTAATACACACAATGTAGTTGAACCTCAAGAATGCAGAGTGGGAAAAAAACCCAAATACAAAAAAAAAAAAAAACCAACAAAACACACAATGTATGTTTCCATTTCTACATGAAGTTGTAGAATAGGCAAAACTAATCTTTGATGAAAGATATAAGAAGATTGGTTAGCTCTGGGGGATGATGGTGGGGTGGGTGAGCAGGGACTGTGAAGAGGTATGAGGGAACTTTCTAGAGTGATGGTAATGATCTATATTTTGAACAAAGTATGGGTTATATGCAGATGTGCATTTGTCAAAACCCAGTAAGCTGTACAATTAAGACCTGTTCTTCTGAATGGATATGACTTATCCTTCAATAAAATAAAATGAAATTGAAAAAATTTCCCAAGAATATTTACATGTTTACAGTGTGAATCTGTTCTGAAACACTATGTGGAATATAAAGAAAAGCATTGCAAAATGATTTTGATTTTTGCTATAATCCCAAGATTTTGATGATGATAATATGCTTTCCACATGTTGAAGCATGTGTGTGAGTGTGTGTGTGTGAGCATGCAAGTGTTACAGTAAAGTGTTGATTCAGCAGGTCTGTGAGTTCAAACCCTGCACATTCCAAGGAAAGGCATAGCCCCCCTTCATCAGCTCCTGGGAGTCAACCTCTAGCCTTGGAATATCCTGCTGACAAGAGAGTCTTTACCTGGGGCCTTGGGCCATACCAGATAGTTTATGTTAACAAGTGTGATGAATGATGAGGGCCTTCAGCTAGAGATTAGGTGACTGAGGCCAGCCAAGTGGGCACTATGTAACCAATTCCCATTAAAATCCTGGATATCAAGGTTTGAGCAAGCTTCCTTGGTTGGCAATATTCCCTACATGTTGTGACACATTGTTGAGAGGAGAAGCGAGCACTGCTTATATCACTGGGAGAGGACAACTGAAATCTTGTACCTGGTTTCCATTTCCTTAGTTGATTTTAATATGTATCTTTTACGTAATAAACTCTAACCATGAGTATAACAGCTTTTCTAATTTCTGATTCCACTAGGGCTACAATCTGCAACCCTTAGGTCACAAACCAGTCCTGGTCCCTGACCTGTTAGGAATCAAGTTGCAAAGCAGGAGGTCAGGAGGTGAGCAATGAACTAGTGAGTGAACCTTCTTCGTCTGTGTTTATAGCTGCTCCTTGTCACTGCCATCCTCACCTGAGCTCTGCCTCTTGTCAGATCATCAGTGGCATTAGACTCTCATAGGAGCATGAACCCTCCTGCACGTGCAAAGTGTCTAGGCAGTGTGCTCCTTAGGAGAACTAATGCCTGAGGATCTGAGGTACAGCTGAGGTGGGGATGCTAGTGCTGAGGAGCAGCTAAAAATGGTCCTAAGCAGAGCCTTTTGACTGCACAGAGACCACAGCAAATCAAGTGGTTGCAGACTCATACCCAAACCCTTACCCAATCCATGGAAAAATTGTCTTCCATGTAACCGGTCCCTACCGCTAGAAAAGCGGCTCTCACACCTATGCATGCACATACAATACAAATAAACTGGAGTTAAAGAAACAATAAAACTCTATAGGGTAAGCAGGAGCTGAAAGTTTGATGGTGAATAAATAAAAGCCCAAGGCTCTTGAATAGGCTACAATTATAACCCCACAGGAGTATAATCCTGTGTTAGGTTAAGGGAATGGAATTTTCAATGCTGGCCTCAATCTGAAAGGGTACAGGTGGCTACCATACAGGGTGCTAAGATTATTATAGCAGTAGAGTTACTGTTCATTTTAATAAGGGAGGCAGCATTTCCCTGGAATATTCCACAAGTACAGAAACAGACCATCACAGCATCCTCCTTGATCTGGCCTTGCCTACTTCTCTGGATTCACAATCTATCACTCTTCCTCTTATTTTCAATATTCAATCTGTACTCTGTGGTTTTCTGACTTAGTCCAATGCTATCATTTCTTAGTTTGATTTGGTGTTTTTATTCTTTCTTATTGAAATATGAGCTTTGGAAGGACAAAGAAGATTTTTATAGGTCCTTATTTTATCTCTAGTACCTAGTTGTGGTATGGTTCTAAAAACAACGCTCTTCAAAGGGTGAAAACTTCAATAGTTGAGTTCCTTGAATGCAGCTGACTGTTTGCTGCCACAGGACCTTTTCATATGCCATTATCACTGTTTGGAACAATCTTCCCTATCTCCTCTTTGCTAAATAATTGTTCCTTTTTTTTTTTTTTTTTGTCATTTTAAACATTCCTTTCAGACAACCACCATCAGATTAGGTAGATTTTGACACTCTTTACATACTCTTCTGAATTAGTCTTCTATTGCTACATAACAAATTACCTCAAATAGTGGCTTAAAACAATATCTATTAATATCTATCTGACTTCCTGTCTATCTCCTAGTTCTGTAGGTCAAAAGTCTGGGTAAGATCAACTGTGTTCTCTGCTTCAGATTTTCTGTATTAGTTTTCTACGTTGTTATCACAAAGTAGCACAAATTGTGTCACTTAAGAAAAATGTATTCTTTCATAGTTCTGGAGGCTGGAAGTCCAAACTCAAGGTTGCCAAGGCTGGGCATCCTCTGAAGTCTCTAGGGAGAACCTCCTTGCCTCTGTCAACTTCTGGAGGCCAACCATTCCTTAGCTGGTGGCAACATGACTCCGATCTCTAGCCCTCATCTTCACCTCTTCCCTGGCCATACAAGTTTAGGGACTCCCCTTAATGATCTCACTGTCACTTGATTAAATCTGCAAAGACTTTGTATTCATTTAAAGACACATTCATAGGTGCCAGAGATTAGGAGGTCAACATGTCTTTTTTAAATATAATTCAATCCATCACAGTCTCAAATAGCTGAACTCGGGATGTCTTCTAGACTGGAACCTTTCTAGAAGCTGTGATGAAAAACTCACTTTCAAGCTCATTCAGTTTGCAGGCACAGTTTAGTTCTTTGTGGTTCTAGGAATGAAGTCCCTATGTCCTTCTTGGCTTCCTGAGGCCACTAATGTTATACAATGCATGGCTCCTCCATCCTCAAGCCAGTGATGGTGCATCCACTCCTTCTTATGCTTGGAATCTCTCTTTCTTCTCATCTGGCTATCGGCTGGAGGAAATTCTCTGCTTCTAAAGGACCCATTAGATTAGAGCCACTGGAATTATTTCCCTTTAGCCATATAACTTAACATAATCAAGGGAGTGAGGTCTTGTGATATTCACAGGTTCTACCTACACACAAAGCAGGACCAATTATATAAGGGTGAAGATCACAGGGGGGCATTCTTGTAATTCTGTCCACTACATCATCCTTGCCAGTTTCTCTTGTGGCTTTCTGCAAACATCTAATTACTTATAAACTTTGTCTTCCATGTTAGATTGTGAGTTCCATGAAGGTCTGGAATAAATGATTAATAGTCACAGCTGGTTACTTAAACACCAAGCATGAGATGAATGAACCCATGGATGGATTCATGGAAAAATGGATGTATTTCTCCTAATTCAATACTGTAACTGATACATGAGCTTGCTCATTAAATACAGAAACATTAAGAGACATGGTCTTGACTGATTGGACTTTTGTTTTGAGGAAGGAAAATGGTGGAAAGAAATTGAATTTGCAGATTAGGAACCCAGATGTCAAGATTGAGGTGATGAACCCAAAACTTGACTTATGAAAATCAGAAACTTGCAAATGCTTAAGTTCTGTCACCACACAAGGAACAGCTTGCCATTTACTCTGCCACTTCCTAATGGTTTCTCTAGGGCAGAGTTTTTCAACTTTTTATTGTTGTTATCTCACAGCATACTTGAACCTTTGGTTAAACCTCCATGGCACACTTAAACTTTGTTGATCAGAAAAAAGTTAAATATATATATATATATATATATATATATATATTTACTGTGCTTTGAATTTATTTCAAAAATCATTTAATTAATGATCATTAAAAACTTTTGCAGCACATCTAAGATCCTCTTGCAACCAGTGCACTGGTTGAAAATTACTGCTCTAGGGAAATCTACTGCCTTTCCAAAAAGTTAATGGGTAGAGATAATGTGTGACCGCTAATGAGAAAACACAATGCGCTTTGATGCTGCACTAACTCAGTTGATGAGACTTAAACCAACAGGCATACTTGTACTGTTAAAATTAGAAAGCTCCACTCACGCCATGAGTGGATGGCTCACACCTGTAATCCGAGCATTCTGGGGAGCGCAGGCATGAGATTGCTGAGCTCAGGAGTTCAAGACCAGCCTGAGCAAGAGCAAGACCCCACCACTGCGGGGGGGGGGGGAATAGAAAACTTGGCAGGGCACAGTAGCATATGCCTACAGTCCCAGCTACTTGTGAGGCTGTGGCAGGGGACGATTGCTTGAATCCAGGAATTTGCAGTTGCTGTGAGTTACAATGACAAAATTGCCCTCTAGCCAGAAACAGAGCGAGACCTTGTTTCAAACAAACAAACAAACAAACAAAAACCCTTCTGCTTAGCCCTCAGTGGTATTGACAAATGGATGAGCAGCCTCCTTGTAAGTAAAAAAGACCTGAACCTAGTGGGGGAAAAAACATTTACAAAGCTGCATTTCTGATGAAATAATCAGACTCACATGTGTATACTCTAAACACTTTTAAAGTTTTTCCTCATTGAAGGTAATACAAATGACACTTTTAATTATATTTCCCCTTTGGGTGAATCAATGCAATATGATTTTTAAAAGCATTTTTAAAATACCCTTTTAAGAAAATATATAAGAAAAGTGGTTGGGGCTAGAAAGCCTGTTGCTAATAAAACATCAGAGTTCAAAGAGGGGCAAGATTGATGTAGACCTCCAGGATTAAAATAGCCATAGTTTGCGAATTCAAATATGTTTTAAGACCACCTCCTCTCTCTATTTCCTCCCCAAAGGCCTAATCCTTTGAATGATAGTTACAGTCCTATCTGAGAAGCAGAATACATTTATTACTGAAGGAGGTAAGCCTTAATCTTTTTAATCATCTCATCCATGATTTCTTTCAGTAAAGGAAAGCAATTACTGCCCATGTACTTCAATTCCTACTGGTTGTCCTTCCTAGGAATGAACTGAGTGGGGATTAGGAGTCCCATTATTCGCACCTTGCTGGACCTTAGAAGGCTGGAGGTTTACAAGCTGTGTGAGAGCTGTGTGTAAGGTAATCCTGCTCATGTTTTCCTGCCACGGCTCTTCTGATTCTCTGTCATACTCCTCTGCTTTGCAGATATTACATAATACGCAAGGAGAAAAAAATGGCATGACATAATCTCATATTATGAAGATTCAGACAAAGAACCAAATCCAAACTAATACCCAAGGCTTAGATTGGCATTGTCATCCAACGGATTATCAAATATTTTTCAGCTTGTGTTTTAGTACCTGTTGCTATATGAATAACCACAAACAAACAAATGTACCTTCATAGATACATTTCAAAACCTACCCAGATATTTGATAGAAAAGTAAAGCTACTGATGTTTGTGTAACGCATGAATATTCAACAATTATTATCTGCTAAAAATGGAGTCAATTATACAGTTTGTATCAGCAACAGATTCAATAGCACCTTGTTTGAGGTTATGGCAGTAAACCTGAGTTTTATCATACAGTGCAGGAGTGTCAGAGAATGTAAGGAGACTGTAGGGTGAGCTGATAAAAAGAAATCTAAGGTCACATAGCCAGGCTAGGAAATCTAGGGAACCAAAGATTAAATAACCCCTCAGGTTTCCCTAGGGCTCCTGGTCTCAGCAAAACCATCCACAGCAGTAAAGAAAATGCTTCGAGTGATTTTCTTTCTTTTGCTTATAGCACAAGTGAATACATCAGTATTTTTTAAAAGATAATTCTACAAAGCCTGTAGTTTATTCTTTTATCGAGAACTGATGTAATTTGTTATATTTAAAGAGAATAGCCCAGGACTAAAATATTTTAATTCCCCTCTCTAAAGAGAGGTTCTTTGCAGTTCTTCTAAGAACACTTGTTTTCCCAAGTTTCCTTCTCCCACATTCTCTCCCACATACACATGGTAAAAAAACAGTGTGTAAGGTAGGCAGGCCTGCCTTGGTTAAAATATTATGCATGAGTTGGGGGTGTAGCTTGCTTTATGTGTACCCGCACACATATATGCATATCTAGCATGAAGCCCCAACCCTAAATTTGCTTTATTTTGTATAAGACAGTCACTTTCTTTTGCATGGGGAGATAACGAATTGTTTGTGTTATACAAACTTGTTAAATATGCTTGATAATTTCATGGCCTTTTGTTTTACACTGCTTGTTTAGACATGATTTTCTGTCAGTGAGGAGGTCAGTTTCTAGAAGGTCAGAAAACTCAGTTTCTTTTTTGGATGGAGGAGCACCTCATTCCTTATTAGCTTGGGGAAACTGACTTTCCTTGGGTGCATACCCAAAGTCAGGCATATTATTAGGTACTTAATGTCCTTAATATTAGGGACTCCAAAGTGTGATCCTCCAAACCAACAGTAGCAGCACCTGGGAGCTTGTTAGAAATGCAAATATTAGGACTCACCCCAGACTTACTGAATCTGAAACTCTGGGGATGGGGCATGGGGTGAGGTTGGAGGGTGGTCCAGCAAGCCCTCCAGATGATTCTAATGCATACTCAAGTTTGAGAACCATTGACTTATATCATTTAAACCTCACAAATACCTTATGAAGTATGAATTGTCATCCCCATCTCCTATCTTTCATAGATGAGGAAAGTGAGGCTTGGAATGGCAAGGCCACACAGATGCTCAGTAATCGGGCTGGTATTTACACTCCAGCTGTTGAGGCTACTAACCTTGAACCCTATCCATGCAGTCTTTAATACAGTCACTGTTGGCCACAGGAAGTATTAATAACTTCAGACTTTGAAAGCAGCTCTGCCTGGCTTTGCCTAGAAGTGAAGCAGCTTCCCCCGCATGGAGACACCATGGCCTTTTGTATGTCTATGTGTAAGTCAAAGCTTGTTCTATCCAAAGCTCACATTCTGACAAAGGCACAGAATCACACACTTGAGCTGGGCATTTTTAGCAGCAGTTAATGTATCAGGTGAATAGCCAGAGTGACAAGATCCTTGAATTCCTTAACCTCAAAGAATTTAGACTTTAGCAGCACCACCCACTATACACAGGCTAGACTTACTGAAAAGTGGGCTGCTGTGCTTGGCTCTAAATTCTCATGTCACCTTGGGAAATAGCTCTTTGCTCCACCCCAAGAATTTTAAGTTAGGTGATAGAAAAGGTAGGCAGGAGAGACAGAGAGAGAGAGACAGATTCTGATGGCACTATTGAGAAATTTCTGAGACACCGATACTTTCGCTTGGGCCATGAATTCAACTTATCAGACTTTTCAAGAAAGGGGAAGGAGACTCTCCTAGAAGTTAGGATAGAGGTACGTTTCACTAGGAGAACAGGTTTATTTTTTTGAACATTGATATCATGGTTCATATGAAAACTGGTGCAATTTGCATCAGGTTAATGGATTATATCAATGCCAGTTTCCTCATTGTGATATTACACAATAAACATGCAAGATGTTACCCCTGGGGGAAAATGGGTAAGGGCATATGGGACCTCTCTGTCTCATTTCTTACAACTATGTGTGGATTTATAATTATTTCAAAATAAGAAGATTAAAAAAAAATAGTTGGGGGGTGGCGCCTGTGGCTCAAAGTAGTAGGGTGCCAGCCCCATATACCAGAGGTTGAAGTTTCAAATCAAGCCCTAGCCGTAAAAAAAAAAAAAAAAGGTGGTATTACAGCAAGAATTTCAGAGAACAGTCTGGGAAAAGTAACCCAGAACCCTATTATTTCATATCTTTACACGTCATCCCTTTCTGGGCCTTCAAGTTTGCATAGCTCCTAAGCAGTTGAAAGGTAACTCCGAGACTGAGGGGTGCTTTTGCATCATTCTTAACCTTCCACAGACATCTCTGGAAAACAGATGCTCTTGCTCACAGTTTAAATGACACTCTGAGGGAGGTGTCTCCTTGCTCTGGTAATTAGTGGGCATGTCTAGTACCCAGCTCTAGGTTGCTAGGTAACATGGCCCTTTGCTATTTCAGTACAGCTCATCTCAACCTATTCCTTCCTCGAAAGGGGTGGACAGGTTGTGGGGAAGGGATCTTTGTTGGAAAGAAATGTGCTGGTTGCTGCCTATTCAGTACTTTTTTTTTCTCTCTCCCTCCCTGAGCTGCCAGACAGAATATTTAAAAATACACCTAAGCTGCTGCTGGGAGGCAAGAATTTCACATCAACTGACTGCCTGTTAAGGGTTTTGATGGGAGGTTTGACATGACAAGCTACAAGCTACAGTGGCTAATTTGATTGTAGACAATATCAGACAATATACTGCAGAGGGGTGGGGGCTATTTCTTGATCACTGCCCTCAGTTATGTAAAGAAGTTTATATACAGTGTAGTCCCCAACCAGATTTTTCCTAGAAGTCTGAAAATGGGAGTATAGTGAGGTGCTATTAGTCAGGATGCTACTTTTTAAACAAATGTTTGAGGCTGGACAAAATGAAAGAATACACTGCCTGGGCACACTATGCAAAAGACAATTAACCCTCACAACCCTCAGGCAGCGAATACATTAAGGCCCTTTGGTCTCTAAATTCATGATCCTAGAAGTTATGCTGTGTATTTCCTACAGACTCTTCCAAGCCTAAGTTTTTCTAACACTGAGGAAGAATCATAAAATTATTCTTTTGAGTAGTTTTGAAATCAAATCAGATACATTGAGGGGGTTCCTAAGAGTTGAAAAGTTTGGTTGACAGAATCAAAAGCCCTTATGGTTCAAAATAATTAGCTTGGCCCAGATGGTCCGATTGAGCCATGTTTAAAAAAAGGAGAGAGAGAGATCACAGCTCTGTGTAGTTCACAATTCATTGCAAAGAGCTTTGCCTCTGCTATTTAGAGTAATCATTATAATACCTTTCATGCATACAGTGCTTCAGGGCTTTCAAATCACTTTCACATATATTATCTCATTTGTTCTTCATTACAATCCTATAAACTCAGTAGAAAGGTTCATGAATAAGGAAAATGACACTCACAGAGGGTAAATAAATTGACCAGAGTGCCGTTTTTCAACAGTGCTCACATAAGAACAACTCCTGTGTTTTGGGTTGGACACTGCCTCCTGCACTGCCTCCTTGTGCATTGTAGGGATGATAGCAATCCTGTACTCCTTCCTGTTGAAGGCCAAGAGCTCTGCCTAGTCATTGTCACAACCATAAGCTCATTCCCTATTTTCAAATGTGCCCTAGAGGAGTTAAGCCTCCTACTTCCCAGGGAGATCCTCTAGTGCAGGGGTCCTCAAACTATGGCCCGTGGGCCACATGCTTCGGTGTGAATTGTATTTGTTCCCATTTTGGTTTTTACTTCAAAATAAGATATGTGCAGTGTCCACAGGACTTTGTTCATAGTTTTGTTTTTTTTTTAAACTATAGTCCGGCCCTCCAACGGTCTGAGGGACAGTGAATTGGCCCCCTGTTTAAAAAGTTTGCTCTAGTGTATGATGCAGGTAATGGTCAGATGTCACACTTCATGTAATCCATGGAGTCAGGGCTTCAGATAGCAATTGCAGCATTCTTTCTACCAAAGCATTAAGTCATCAAATGTGTATAGTAGACTAATCAGGGTTGGATGGTCTCTATAAAACTGTTCCTATTGTCTTAGTCATCAGGGAGAGTATCTTAAAGTAACCAGGCAAAAAGTTGGGATTATTAACAAGGAACTGGAAAAATGACCAATTGGTCATTGAAATAATAGCTTTTGTCATGATAGCTTTTTAAAACAGGACAAACAAAAACAAAATATCAGTTACCAGGTTTTATCCCAAAAGCAAACAGACACAGAAAAACTTTATATATCACAAGGGTTAGGCCTAGGTTTTTGTTGCTTATAAGTAACCTTTCAATATTCTAATTCTATGTTTATAAGTTGGGTAACCAAACTAGATCTTTAAGTATGCCTTTAATAACATATATATACTAACAGATTTTCTACTTATTCTGTTTAGGAATTATATTTCCATTTTTCTGTTGAAATTGCAAATTGGCTACTTAGGCAACCAGTCCTACCAATAATGCTTGCTTTAGTTTACCTGTGTTTTCTTTTTAAGAATTTGAGTTTGATTTCCTTTAGTTGACATAAGCATATTCCATTTCATCATAGTCTCTACCACTTCCAATGGTTTTACATTCAATTTACCTTAATCTTTTACCTCATTCTGTATTGAATTGGATGGCATGTAGAGATGCCTAGTCTAGGATTGATTATATAAGGGGGAAAAAAAGCTTGAGGATTAATAAAAATTGTGACATATCAATTTCTTAGGGATCTATCCGATGGGCGAATGGTTCAAAAGTGTGCCAGCTTTTCACCTTCTGAGACCTTGATTTCCCAGCATAAAAAATGAGCCTAGGGCAGTTGGTTCTTCATATTGGTAGGTTCTGAAGCTGCAGATTCCACTAAATATAGACCAAACATTAAAAAAAACCCACAAATCCTAAAAATACATTACAATAACTATCTGTATAACATGTGGGTTGAATTAGGTATGAAGCAATCTAGATTTGACACAGGAGGATACATGTATGTTTTATGTACATACTATGCCATTTATTTAAGGGATTTGAGCATTTGCAAATGTTGATATCTATAAGGGGTTCTGGAATCAATTCCCCATGAATACCAGGAGATGATTATGTTATAATTTCACCCATGCCACAAATTATTGATCAAGCTCAATGTATAGCTTCTAGCCACTCAAGGACCCTACCACTTACTAAAGAGTCTTCTGGGTACAGCACCCAAGTGTAGAATCCATCCCACCCATCAAGGGCCATTTTCCAGATACCCTTTTGGGTTCTGGGCCAAAAATAATGAACAAGTCAAGCCTTCATGGATCTATGATTAGGTCTCTAGCTTTATTGTCAAAGCCAATGAATACCTGACTCATTTCTAATAGGCATCTCTTTGAAGCAATATAGTTCACATTGAGAAGGAGGAAAAACGGAGGCAGAGAAATCAGAGGGGATGCTAAGTTTCAACCTCTCACTTGCCCAACAGCCAACCTGTGGGCAGTAAGCAGTAAGCAGGAACATCTCCTCTGCTGATGTTTGTCCCCTCTCTTCTCTCCACCACCACCAGGTGGTTGGGTTTCCATCTCCCTGCTGCTAGACCATCCTGTGCTTGGCTCTAGTAAAGCACCTATCCCATTACACTGAAATTGTTTCACTACAAGAGACCACACTCATCTTCACACAATATCATGACTCACATGGAGGTTGGGCACCTACTAGCTCCTTATCTTTAAGATCTGTTGAAACATCCATCCTTAAAATCATTCTTGAAATCTCTTCTATCCCACAGCAAAGCAAGTAGTCCAGTTGCTTTTCTAGGTTTTGACATTTTTAAAAATCAGGATTTTCTTTAATGTAAAAGAGAACATTTACCCCCAACTGAGTTAAAAGCGTTTCCCCCAGTCCACTTTAATAGCAATCATCTGCTAACAATCACCCCCTACTCCTTGGATATGCATATCAGCCAAATTGGCATACCAATTACATGGGAATTGCTGAAAATACTTGTGCTATTGTCTTTGTTCTCCTCTCCCCACTTTTTCCCTATGAGTAAACACAGTAAAAGCCAAATGAAGGGCTAATGGCTGAGAATGATAAAAGCTAAATTAATTAGAAATTTCACAACCTACTCAGTCACGAAGCCTTCCTACAGGAAATCGGCATAGCCCTGATTTAAGAAATCTCAATACAGAGTCTTTTCAGTGATGTTAAAGTCATCACACTGACTGATGAGCTGTGTGCAGACCAGCCATCCCTCCTAAAACCCCACACGTTTGTGAAATCTTAATTAGATTATCTCTACTTTAGAAACACACAAATACACACGCGTAAGGTCTTCTCATCTAAGTCTGGGCTACGGATGCCAGAGGATATTTCTACCATCCAGTCAGTCTTATAAATGGATGTAAAACTTCCTCACATATCCTCATGCAAATTGTGGACTTTACCAGCTGTCGACCATGGAACAATTTCACTTTTCTGGGGATGATTTATTTCCTCATATGCACAAATGTCAAAATTATTGCATTTCCTAGACATAAGAGTTATAGATAAGTTTGTACATTTCAAAGATAATGCCTAAGAATTTTGTTTCAGAACAAGGCCTATTATTTTAAGGGCAGCAATAGATGGACCACCCTAAAGTCCTGGGCAGTTTATTTAAATAAAGACAACTCACTTTTTGCTATAGATATAATAATAAATATTATAATAGATAAAAATCTCTTGTGTATTATGTCATAGATTCTGTGCAGCACTCTACATACATTTAACTTTTATGAAAACTCTTCAAAGTAAATATTATCTTCACAGCTAAAGCACAGAGAGGGGAAGTAACTGTTCCAAAGCAACTCAGCTAATTATCGGCAGTGACACTGTCACATCTAAACAGTCCAACTTCACAAACCATGCTCTTATCCCCTATGTGAGCCTGCTTCTGTGACAATAGCTCCACTGTCATAGTCACTGATTAGAAAATCAAGATGTTGGGTTTGTCCTTTGGAATGAGCATTGAAATATAGCTTGCAGGCATGGCTTTGTGACCAAATTCCTGTGAAGACTTAGGTAAATCGCTTAATCTCTTCGAACCCTCACAAACCCATTTGAGTTAAACATAAGGAAAACACAGGTATTCATGAAGATTAAGCCTTTGACCGTTTAGAATATAAAGTCCATTTGTATATTCTCTATAGTATCCTAAACACCCAGAACTAAAGTAGGATGAGCTAAAAAATATTTGTTGAGTAAATGAATAGCTGATCTAACAAAGGAAAAATCACTACATGAAAGGCATTAAATTCAGCAAACCTTTATTGCATGGTTAATCTGAGCTGACAGCTTACTGGGAGCCATAAGCCTAACATACCTAAGTTCATTAAACTTTGGTACCACCCTGCAGTGTAGGTATTTTTATTATCATTCATTTGAAACACAGATGAAAACAGAGACGCCAAGAGTTAATTATCTTGGCCAAGATTTCTTGGCTAATATGCATCAAAGCCAATTTTTGAACCCTGATGAGAGGTCAAGATGAATTAAGCACCTGCCCCTTTTATAAAGAAGCCTACCTTCCATTGCTGATAGGTAAGCATGCACAAAAATAACAATAGGTAAATGATCCTTAATCACTTATAAGCTGTTATAAAAGAAAAACAGAACCAACAGAGGAGGATAAGAGTAATTATGAACAGATTTTTCAGGGCTAGTGTTTCTAATCCTGGCTATATTTTAGAATCACTGGGGCTTGGTTGTATTTGTTTAAAAAATAACCCCAGGGCTCAGCGCCTGTGGCTCAACGGGCTAAGGCGCCAGCCATGTACACCTGAGCTGGCGGGTTCAAATCCAGCCTGGGCCCGCCAA
>CAUYON010207781.1:0-14344 GCA_963573935.1 Arctocebus calabarensis
CTCCCTCCCCTCCCATGCTCTTTTCCCCATATTCTTGTGCTATAATTGGGTTTTAGCCTTCATATGAAAGCTATAAATTAGCTTCATAGTAGGGCTGAGTACATTGGATACTTTTTCTTCCATTCTTAAGATACTTTGCTAGGAAGAATATGTTCCAGCTCCATCCATGTAAACATGAAAGAGGTAAAGTCTCCATCTTTCTTTAAGGCTGCATAATATTCCATGGTATACATATTTTCACTATATTTAAACTTTTTTGATACTTTTGTCTAATTAATATTGCCAAAAATTTTCCCAATTTCTCCTAGTAAAACCAGTTATTTTAATGACTTCATAATATACCACATTGAATTGATTTTTTTGGAGGGGGGGACAGAGTCTTACTTTGTAGCCCTTGGTACAGTGCTGTGGTGTCATAGCTCATAGCAACTTCAAACTGTCAGACTTAAGTGATTCTGTTCTCTCAGCCTCCCAAGTAGCTGGGACTATAGGCCCCCACCACAATACTTGGCTGTTTTTGTTGTTATTGTTGTTTGGCAGGCCTGGGCTGGGTTTGAACCCACCAGCCCCAGTGTATGTGGCCAGTGCCCTAACTGCTGAGCTACATGCACCCAGCCAAAATTTATTTTCTTAAATACTTATATTCCCTTAAAGCTTCTCCTGTAAATTTTCCTAATGAAAGGATTAAGTTCTATTCTTTAGCTGTGTATGTTTTCCTCTGGATAACATAATAATAACAACTATAGATAAAAAAGTTTTATTTTGATGTTACTAAGCATTTTTCTAAACCTGCATTTAGAAATGGCTATTATACTTTTCCCAAACAAGAAGCCTTTGCTTTCCTTTGCTACCTAAAAATTCCTATTAGATAAGCCATATATATTTTTCTTCCTTTGTCCAGTCAAGTAATGCATCCCTAGCTTACCTTTCTCATGTCATATCTTCTGCATGTTTTTTCATTGTTATATATTCTAAGAATAATTTCATCTCAATAGGAATTCATTCAATTTATTAATCAAAGATTTATTAGGTATCTATATATATACAAGCTACTTGTCCTATTATTAGATATATAGCAGTGACTAAACAAAATAAAAATCTCAGCCCTCATGGAACTTCCCTCTAATAAATAAGATGAATAAATAATTGTAGTTAAGAGAGTGGTAAGTGATAAAAAGAAACAAAATAGGGAAGAGGGTAGATTAAATATGAAAAATATTGAAACTTTTGCTGAGCTGATCAGGGGGGACTTCACTGTAAAGGAAATTCTTGAGAAAAGACCTGAAAGAGAGTAAGGAGCTGAGCCATTCAGCCACTTGCAGAAGAACAGCCAGGAGGCCATTATGAAAGTATGGGTCAGGAGATTGGGATCACAGAGTTTATAATGTAAGGGAAGAAGTCAGAGAGGTAATAGAGAACAGAATCATGTTAAGAAATGTTTGTTAGGGTTACCTAATGATCTTTCTTTATTTTTTAATTTCCCACAGAATTATGTTTCTGTTCTTTCTAGCTCTGTACAGAATTACATGCTTTTCTTTTATGAATTCAATAAGCAGTTTTAAAAGTCTGCCATCTATTACCATTTTTGAGTGGTAATATACATCAAAACTTTGTGCTTGGTTTGGTGCCTTTAGCTCAGTAAGTAGGGTGCAGGCCACATACACCAAAGCTGACCAGTTCGAGCCTGGCCTGGGTCTGCTAAACAACAATGACAACTGCGACCAAAAATAGCCAGGAGTTGTGGTGGGGGCCTGTACTTCCAGCTACTTCGGAGGCTGAGGCAAGAGAATCACTTAAGCCCAAGAGTTTGAGGTTGCTGTGAGCTGTGATGGCACAGCACTTTACTGAGGGCAACATAGTGAGATTCTATCTCAAAAAAAACTGTGCTTGTAGGAAAACACATTATCTTATTTTTCTATTTGCCATGTAACTTCATGATTTAAAAGTAATTAGTGTTATTGCTTCTTAGGCTGTAGATCTTCACCACTACTCCAAAGAGTATGATTAGCTATTCGATTTCCTAGTACTGCTTTATATAATGTTATCTTGTCATTTTCTAGTTTTTCTTGCAAAATTCTGAATTTCCACCATTGAAGCATCATCTTAAATTAATAACTTTCATTGACATCTTTTAAAAAATAAACCCAAGTTTAAGAAAATGAACAACTGGCTTGGCGCCTGTGGCTCAATGGGCTAAGGCACTAGCCATGTACACCTGAGTTGGCGAGTTCGAATCCAGCCCGGGCCTGCCAAACAACAATGACGGCTGCAACCAAAAAATGTCCTGATGTTGTGGCGGGCACCTGTAGTCCCAGCTACTTGGGAGGCAGAGGCAGGAGACTCACTTGAGCCCAGGAATTGGAGGTTGCTGTGAGTCATGATGCTACAGCACTCTATCCAGGGTGACAGCTTGAAGCTCTGTCTCAAAAAAAAAAATGAACAACCAAACCTTAACAGTTATGACTTTATTAGGTTTTCTTCCAGACTCTTACTTGCTCTGGCTCTCTGTTCAGCCAAAGTAAATTATTTTGCCTTTTATGAAATGACCAGGAATCTTAGCAAATAAATTAAAACTAATTGTCAAATGACAGTAGATATTTAACTCAAATTGATTCTAATGAATTGAAGGGCTAGACTTAATAGTATGTTACTACATAGACATTTGCAGTCAAAGGATTTCACTGGTTAGCTTCCCCACTGAATAATCATGTAGCTCTTTCTTTTTCTTTTTCTTTTTTTTTAATCAGTTTTGTCCTGGGGCAGGGCTTGGACCTGCCACCTCCGGTATATAGGGCCAGCACCCTACTCCTTGAGCCACAGGCACTGCCCTCGTGTAGCTCTTTCTGAACTTCAGTTTCCTTGTCTGTAAATGGGAATCAAGTTGCCTACTTTAGAGGCTCACTAATAAATTGTTTTGAGAAAATAATGGAATAATATATATACGTAAACACTCTCAAATATAGTATTTAGTGCCATTCAATGTAAATATTATTGTTGTTTATTCTATTAGGTCACCTTATCTTTTAAAATTTTATTTAATAAATTTTAGTGTTCACTGGTTTTTGTGTATCTGGATAATTTCCAAGGTGTTTCCCCCCACCCCCACCCCTTGTGAAGCGATTCCTGCAATGTAAATAGACAAGTCTTGGCTGTCACCCCACATTGCTATTGCTATTTTACTCTCAGTTGCAGTGGCCTCTGACATATACTTCTGTAAGAATTTGTTTGCCCTCACTTTGAAGACAGTTGTTAATGATTGGGAATAGATTTGGTTGGAACTTGTTAGTTTCATTCAACCTTTATTAGAGAGCACCCAGAAGCAGCAGTGCACCACTTCCCCACCAACATTCTTTGGCCTATCCAGGAAATAAAATTTTCTTTTAGAAAATCTAAAATCTAAAATCTTCAAAAGTTTATGAAGCACTATGTTAAGGGGAAATAATGGTATGGACTCACCAGCACAAGGCAACAGGAAGGTTTGAGGAAGAGATTTACAGAAGGGCATATCGCTGCTGGGTGTGGAGTATCCAGGCCACCTATAACAATTTTTGTTTTAAATTTTCTGAATTTGAAAGAATCAGAATAGAGCAGTGGTCCCTAAATTTTGTTGTGCATTAGTCACTTGGGAGCTTTAAAAATCCTGATAAGATTTTAAAGATGGCCAGGTCATCTGCAGCAAAGTTAGGGAACCACAGGACTATGTGACATAGCCTCCATTCTTTTACTGTATGTTACTGTTTCTTAGTTTAGCACTGTTAGCGAGTTTGAGAATCCTATCACTAAAAATATTTTAAAATGACAGGTAATGTTGCTCAAGTAGATTTATGGTCTACATTTTACATAGTCTTATGTTGCTTTATTTCACTGCTGTCACATTTGAGATGTATTTATGTTATTATTTTTCCCATTTTCTACAGATAATTTCTTGATAGATTTAAATTAAATCATGCCTTTGTAATTTAAGACACAATAAAATCATGTCTACAGGTATTAACTAGTTAGGAGTTTTGTTTCATTGTTTCATTTACATAGCTATTTACAGAACTGACAGCCATTTGTTTTTCCAAATCCATTTTTATTTTTCTCCAGTGTAGTAATAAACTGTTACAAGTTAGCGTAAATTTATAAAGTCTGAAGAAAATGACTTTAATTATATCATGGCCACATTAATATTTACTAATATGTAAGATGGTGGATATGTGAGACAAAAACTATACCTGTGGCATTATTTAATAACATTAATATTTTTTAATTATTCATGCTAATAAGATTTTCCCCAAATATTATAGTTTATTAAGTCAATCTCAAATGTTAAAAAAAAAAAGGAATTTTAAGTCTACAAAGGAGAATTCCTATGTAACTTGGTTCTAATGTTGACAAGAGCTACCTTTGGTCGTATGTCCTTGAGTATTTGCCTAAGGCTTGAAATAGTTCAAGTGGTTCCAATATTATCTTTAAAATAATAGAAATTCTTGGTGTCTCCTTCACTTTACACTTAGGACTAAATGTGGAACCCCCATTTCCTATGCCTAGGTCAATTTCATTTGAATTTCCTAGGCCTCAATTCCTTGAATGAACTGTGTTTATTCAATGATACATTCATTCATCTTGCCCCCGGCGGAAGGGACTGTGTTCATTTGTTTCCTGGCCAAGGAACCCATACACCTATATATACCCTGAGACTAAAGGCCTAAAGGAGGAGATGGGGAAAGACCGGGAGAGAAATGGAGAGAGCTTTTCTCTCCCCACTTGAGTTCTCTCTCTCTACCAGGAGCTTTAGTGTTTTCTGTATTCTTTTCTGTAAATAAATTATCTTACCACTGGAAAAGAAATAAAAATAAAATAATAGAAATTCTATTTTTATTTATATAAAATTATTTCATATTTATGTGAAATATGTGATGAAAAATGCAGAACATGAATTAATGCTCTGTGAATTTTTTCTTTGTTATTTAAAATTAAAGGACATGGCTTTATTTTTTCTGGTGCTGTCAGAGTATTATAAATATGGAAAATTCTACAGTGCATATATTTGGTTTAATTCATAACATTCAGTCTTCCAATTTTTGGTTTGGGTCTTTTATTTTTCTTGTTTTGTATTTTTTATTTTGTTTTGTTTTCAGCCATCATTTTGTCTTATCATCTCCATTTCTAGAGCAACCTGACAACAATACTGATACTACTGAATTGAGCATCCTTGTCATTCCTGAGATTAGTATCACAAATGTGGCCGGAGAGAAAAGCGGGAATGGGGAAAAAGGCAGAACACTAGGAGAGATTGATGCTCAGCATATACAGGGTGTGCAGGAAACAGCCACAGATCCTAGAACTGAGAGCAAAAGCTTGCCAGAAATCAGGAGGCAAAAATCTGTAAGAAAAATGATGGAAGATGGAATAAACTCACCTGGCAGAGTGCAGTTTTAGCAGAGCACTTTATAGCTGCACTCCAAGGTATCTCAAGGCAAAGGGCCACTGATGCATGTTAAGCAACAGTTGCATAGTCACAAAAATTTTGCATGTCATCTAATAATCCAAATGCATGAATTATGCACAACTTTTCAATGACTCCTAATGCTATTTGGAATGGTTATATCTATACTGTCTCTGCATAAATTATTATAAAAAATGCAGAAAATTGCTTCTAAAATAATTTTCTGCTTCTGTTTTAAGATCCAAAATTATGTTTCATCTTTGAATTATTTCCATCTTTATTTGAAGGATAATGTCTACATCATTTTAGCAAGTTTGGGCTTCTGATAATTTTTTTAATTTGATAAAATAATCTATAGCATAGAATGCAACCTTCTAAAAAAACTCTTTATAATATTCAAATACTATTTTTTAAAGAGTTCCTAAGTAAGAGGAACCTACACTGATTTGAGTATATACTGCAGAAGGGTTTACTCTAATTTTACTATGTGTTAATTTTCTAATTATTTCTGATCTCTTGCATGAATAATAGGAGAACTCTTTCTAAAAACATAGTGGGGTGTGTTTATGGCATGCTTTTTGTTTAATATACTCTACATTAATGTCATTTAATTACAATGAACTATTTTGGACATTTTTTAGAATAAATGTTTTGATTTGTCCTTTGATTTTATTCTATAATTTGTTGACTTATGAAATTATGCTAAAGTTAATTTATTTGAAATATAACTGATATGATATTAATCATTTAAAAGGAATTGCTTACAATGCTTAATGTTAACTAATCTTTGTCATTTCTTTGTTTAGGAAATACAGAATTAACAGGTCAAGAAGAACTGATGGAAATATCTGAAGTTGATGAGGGATTTTATTCCAGGGCTGCATCTAGTACCAGCCAGTCGGGTTTATCAAACAGTAGTCACAATTATAGTAACAAGACAAATGTAGGAAAGAACCAGAGACGGTCAGGAGGAAGCAAAACCAGAGGAAAAGAGAAAGAAACTACAGGGGACTCTTGCAAAGATCACTTTGCTCAAAAACAAACTCAGAGAGCCCAAAGTGAGAATCTTGAGCTTCTCTCTTTGAAGAGACTTACTTTAACAACCAGCCAATCCCTACCTAAGCCTAGTAGCCATGGTTTGGCTAAGACCGCAGCGACTGTATTTAGTAAATCCTTTGAACAAGTCAGTGGTGTAACAGTCCCACACAATCCATCATCTGCTGTTGGTTGTGGGACTGGGACAGATGCCAATAGGTTTTCTGCTTGTAGCCTCCAAGAAGAAAAGCTTATTTATGTTTCAGAAAGAATGGAACTTCCAATGAAGCATCAATCAGGTCAGCAGAGACCTCCTAGTATTAGCATTACTCTATCCACAGATTAATTTGTAAACTATTTTTCTCCCATAACCAGTGAATCTGAAAATACGACTTTGCTTCTTTATGAAAGTTCCCTGAGTCTTTCATCCATGTCCCTGACTGGAGCTCTGATATTTTAAATTCTGAAGGCTCCTTTGACGTTATGAAGGGAATAATATCTAGGTTGCACTAAGTTAAAATATAGTTTTGTTATTTCTTTGGTTGTGATTTTTCCCCCCTTGGTTTGAATCATTCTTTTTTTTCTTTTTTAATTGTTACTGTTGCCCTTAGATTATCAGTGTGACAATAAATTTTGGCAGGTTATCTAATCAAGTTGGTTATATCTGATGTGAGTTGATGAGGTTTTTTTTTTTTTTAATAATTCCTATTTTGGTGGCTGTGGGAGTCAAAAGGAGTCTCCATGAATGGGAAACTGTTTTATAAAGGATAGAATAGAGGCACAGCTCCAGGAATTCCACAGCTGGCCAGTGAGGAATTCCACAGCTGGCCAGTGAGGCATGTGAAAGCACAAAAGTGATGTGTGTGAAAAGGTCCTGATGGAAATGTTTGTAACAAGATCATCTTTAAGATTAGAACAGCTTGTTTAAGGCACTGAAAAATGCTTGGGAACTCAGTACCTACACTATTATATGATTCTAGGGGATGAGTGTAGGCCTTTCTGTTATCTTTAGAACATTTTTATGTCAAAAATCAGATTGCTGGTAGGTATATTGAAGTGTTTGATCTGGATATAGCAAGTGAAGATACCTTCTAATTCCTAAGGTGTAATAAGCCATAAAGCTGATTTACCCTGCTGCTCAACTTTGGAAACCCTAGTTAGCTTGAATTCCTATAATCCAGAGCACACATCATTGAAGACTTCTTGGAAATCATTGTAAATCTTGCAACACAGCTCTCAAGATATCAGTATCAACTATATACTATTAAATTGTTTGTCTGTAAATGAAGGAAATTAGATAAACTTTCATCTAGAAAATGTCATTAAAAATATAGTAAAATATAAGGACATTTATATGTTAACTGATTTAGGGTTGTTTGTATTTGTGCTCTTAAATCTATAATATGAAAAAAGATGAAATGTTTCTTAATTGTGAACAGGCCCATTTAAAATGTTCTTATTATGATGTAAAAGGAATAGTCAATTTACTGTCTCCCAAACAGAATATAAAAATGAAACAGGTGGTATGGCAGGAGCTAAGCAAACTTTAATGTTACTGCACAAGACTATGTGACCTGTAGATGGACATAAAATTTGATGTTTGCCAGTGGTAGTCCTTTTGTCTATGGTTGAGGTTCCCTGTAAGGCAAGCATACTTCAGTGATAATTTGGAGTGAGAATGGGAAAGCAGACCTGAAGCAGAGAGACAGTAGACTAGGGAGGAAGGCCTGGGATGCTTTTCAGTTGTTGGGATCTTTCACTTTTAGTATACTCTCTAAGGAGGAAAGATATGTGAAAAACTTGTGTGTTTGCAAAAGTGCCAAAACATTTATACTCTGAATCTAGTTTTGACTACAACTGCTTTGGCTACTAGTTTAAACCTCATTCTTCAAAAAGCATGAACTAGTTTTCATTCAGTAGCTCTGAATACAATATGGTTGTTAACATAAATGAATTTGATTTTTTTTAGTTCCAGTAATAGAATGGAGTAAGATCTACTGGCATAACTTGTAGTTAAAAACTCTAAGACAACCAACGAAAGTTGGTATTGCATTGATTTAACAAGAATGCTGTGTACAATTTAAAATATTTGTAAGATAACAGCTGTTGTCCTTTTGTAATTCTTTAAAAACAAATCACTTATGCATAATTATTAACAGTATTCATATTAATAACTAATTTAAAGAATTGGCTTGTTAAGCAAGTTGAGGTGCTTAGGAAACAGAATAGAACTGAGGAAACATTAGCTGGCACAGGTGAGAGATCAGATTTAATGTTCTACTACTGTAATGGAACCTTATTTTGATACTATTCTAGACCTTTGTTACTCAGGTGGTCCAGACCATTCAGTAGGATTGGCATCACCCAACATCTTGTTACAAATGCAGGATTTCAGGGCCATTCCAGATCTACTGCATCAGAATCTGCATTTTAACAAGATCCTCAAGTGATTTGTATGCACATTTAATTTTTCAGAAGAGGTTGTCAGAGTACAAACAAATTACTTCTCTAAAAATGCTATTTTTAGAATTCCTAGTGGTCTCACAACCCTAGATCAAATATGTCAGATACTAGATCATTATCATCTTCATTGTTTTAGACAGCTAATTAATTTTTAATAATATTGACACATGGCCTCTAATTCTAAATTTCTAACAGTCCTCATTTATTTTATAATAAAAGTGTAACATTTTGTACTTTTCTTATTATAGCAGAGCTATAAATGCCTGCAATTTTAAGTATGAAAAAGAGTACCACCCTTTAGTACAATATACAACAAATTTGCACTTGCATGTTCTTTTTAAAAATTTCTGAAGCCTTACTCAGTGAGGTGGCTTTGAATTTTACTCCAAGTGATTTATACCAATTGACTTTCTGGACTATGGAATTATGTTAGTAAAATTCTTTTATAGTACCTTTGATACCATTTCAAATAAGGATTATACATTAAAGATTTTATAGAAATTATGAAAATTGGATAATAACTGTGGCAACAATCGTTGCTATTTCTACTACTGTCTCCCCACTCATTCTTCAAATTTGAATTTGGATGGCTTTTGTAGGTCACTTTCTTTTATTAAAGGTGACCATGATCACCATCCTTCTTTGTGTCCAGAATAAAACGTTTATCATGAGAAGGATTCTGCACAAAAATTGTAGCTCCTTTCCACATTTTAAACCTCTAAGGATTGTTGGAATCATCCAACCTATCACTTTTGAAAACTCAACTTCCTAGGGTGTTCCAGAGAAACTGGAGCCAGCACTAGCCTTTTTGAATCCAAGTAGGGAGAGAAACAAAGTAAACTTGTCAAAGGAATATCCCAGAGTGCCTAAGGTAATGTCTTCCCTTCTCTCCCTGAAGCCACAGGAAAGCACCCTGGAATCCATTGTATACCACCCTGGAAACTTTTAAGGCAAGCTCTGTTGACTTGAAGAGTAGAAATTTTCAGTCTGTGATGACTGAAGTTTGTTTTGAAAAAGCAATATTTCGTTGCACTTTTCAATTGTGAAGCAACTGCTCAGCAAACATTATTCATTTTTTAAAAAGTTGAATAAAAGGGAAGTATATTTTTTAAAACCAAAATAGATCAAAATAATCCCAGTTTTAAGGGATTTTGCCTATTTTGGAAAAATAAAACTAAGAGTGTTAAAACTTAAATTATGGAGAAAAGATGTACTTACTGTGAGACATAATTTTAAACAAATGTTTAAAATAAGGCAGGTTAACATTTTGAGTCTATAGGCACAGTAAGTCTTTATTAAAGGGAAGCAAATCAAGGAAATATGTATGCTGAATAATGTCACTGAAAAAATATTTTTTAAAAATCACTTAAAAAAATAATTTGGGAGTACTTTAAATATTGTAGATAGAGTTTAATGTATAATAATGTCTTCCCAATCTTTGGATGGAAAATTAAACTTTATTCCTTTAACGAGCATGAATTTATACTTTTAGATTTGTTGCTAAGTAAAACTATACTCAATACTTGGAGTTATTCAGATTTACATTTACTATTGTTAAATTTGTCATCAGAGAACATAAAGATGTTGTCTTCTGTACTTTGTAACTTGTGCTTATCTAAAGAGACTAGCAGTGGACCTTTTGGAAGATGTCTGTGTTTTTTAATAGTAAAGTATGTGTATCTTAATAAGAAGTTTTTATTATAAACTCAAGATCCTATTTCACATATTGTTGCTTTCTCTTATATGGAGTGTATTGTGTACCTCTTTATCTTTACTTCTAGTCATGAGGTGATACTAATTTTTTCATAGTAATATACTTGTTTCTAATTGTATTTCTAGAAGAAAATAGAAGCACTCCTAAAGAATAAACTATAACTTCGGATATTTTTATGTGTTCCCTACCTTTTTAAGGTTATGGATATAAACTGGAGTTTAGTTTTTTTGAATTTTTGTATTCGTGTCAATGTTCTGTATGTGCAGTACTTTATACCATGAGTGTTGCCTCTTGTTTTTTTGAAATAAAAACTGAAAAAATATTTTTCCTTATTACTTTACTCATTTAAATATCATTATAAAAGTTTATAAAATTCATGATATGAAGGAATAAAGTAAAAGAGAAAGACTTAGTTGAATGGAGCCAATGAGAGCTTTAGGGTGTAAGTGATAAGACAATGACATCTCTTGCTGGCTTTGTACTTTGTGTTGCCGAGAAGTATGGCAGGCTTGTTAGTATGCAAAGAAGAGCTCCATGGGCCATGCCTCAATGGCTGGTTACTTGTCATGCTGGAAAATAGGCAGATTACCTTTTTACCTTTACTATGAATCTTTATCTCTTAAGTGCAGATTACATGCCCCTAGTACCTAGATAGGCTTTGTCATGGTAGATATTTAGACATTTAATGGATAAATGAGTTAGGTTGATATTAACTTTGGGATAAGGTCTTCAATATGTTATTTTACAGTAAAACTTTAGAATTTCATTTATTTGCTCTAGGGAATCACATGAATTACATTATTGTGCATTAGAAACAAGACTATCTTAGATATTTAAATTTCTCTTTGTGTAGTTGATTACATTTTTGAATAATTTCATTTTATCTAAGGAACTAAGTAATTTAGGAAATATATTCTAAACTACTCTTAGAAGAGTACTTGTAGAGAACCAGAGCATTGATTTTGTAAGCAATGTGTTAGTAACCCTATAAGAAATACACATTCTTCTGGTGACTTCAGTATTTCCAATAAATAGTGGAGTTACCTATAGAATATTAACAATTATTTTATAATTATAAAGAAAGACTTTTATAAATAAGTCTAATCATTTGGTTATTTCTCCTGCATTCTATTATTACAGTGGTAGTAGTAGCTAATACGTACAGCTAAAATTGTCTTATTTAATCCTCAAAACAATCCTGTAAAATGAATAGAATCCCTGTCTTACAAAAGAGGAAACTGAAGCTCTGAACAGGGTAAGTGACTTGCCTAGTGTCACCTACCAGCTGGGAGGCAAAGCCAGGCCTTGAACCCTGCCAGGTCTTATGACTTTCAGTTTTAAAAGATTATATTAATTAAATACTTAATGGCCATATGTTTAAAATTCATTCATCCCATCTGTCTTATGGATGATAGGGTTAGGTTTTAAAGTAAAGTAAAAGTTCTCTGAAACTTTTATTGTGATTTTGTAGAATTAGAGATAATTTTGTTTCAATAGTAAACTGAATGCTGGTTATACTGATATTAAAAGCATGGCAAAATATAAACTAAAATAAGATTTCTTTTGTTTTTACTGTCAGACTGATAAACATGAAAAAGATTGATTCTAGTACTGGCATAGGTGTGGGGAAATCATTAGTCTCTGGGGTAATTAGTAGGTTGTAAATTGTTACAGATGAATTAATGGGGAATTCCACAGAGTCTATGAAACTTTAAAAGAGTACCACATACCCTCTGACCCATCAGTTCTATTTATTCCTCTCTATATATTCTACAGAAAATTTAGTGCAAATGCATAAGCATAGCAGGCAAGGGTTCATTGCAGTATTTCTTGTAATTGCAGGCAAAGAGGAAACAAAAACCCCAGTGATCTACACATCATTAATAAAGGAATAGATAAATTATGGTACATACATATAATGGAACATGATGTAGACATTAAAAGAATGCAGATCTGTATGTGATGATTTAAACAATTATAACACCATAATTTTCTCTGAAAAATAGCATGTCACAGAACTATATACATATATATATATATGTACATGTATATATATATCTCCACATTCTATTGTAAGCAATAGTTAATATGGGGGTGTGTATATGTACAATATGCATTTATGTTTGCTGATATTGGGGAAGGAAAGCCCTGTTTCTCAAAGTGTGATCTAAAGATAGTCTGCATTAGGAAAATATTGATACTTTTTAATATATTGATACTTTTTAACATAGAGATTCTTAGACCTTATGCTAAGTCCTCTGAATCAGAATCACTGTGAGTAAGCATAGAAACCTGTCTTTCTAACAGATTCTTCAATTGATGTGTATACAAACAAATATAAAGTTTGTCTACTAGCTGACAGCAATGAATTGGGTATCTAGTAGTGGATTGTAGTAAGAAAGAGCACACTTCTCAAAGAGACCTTGTATTTCAAATGAGGCCTACTTAGGATAATGCCAGACAACAACACAGACCTGTTAGTGAAAGACGAATTGGTCTGAATAGAAAAATGATTCTTTTGCACAGAAGGACACACCAATTAAATGAGCAATCCTTAAAAAAAAGAAAAATAAAAAACTCCACCTCTATTACTGTTTAACTTACTAAAATATCATCAGATGACCTGTTAAAAAAGCAAAAGCAACTTATTAATCCATTCATGGATCAATGGGCACTTGGGCTTCTTCCATGACTTAGCAATTATGAATTGGGCTGCAATAAACAATCTGGTACAGATACCTTAGTTGTAATGTGATTTTTGGTCTTCTGGGTATATACTAAGTAAAGGAATTATAGGATCAAATAGAAGGTCTATTTTTAGATCTCTTGAGTATTCTTCAAATACTCAAGACAGAAATTGAGTATTTGGAGAATACTCCAAAAGGAACGTATTAGTTTGCATTCCCACCAGCAATGTAGAAGTGTTCCCTTTTCTCCACATCCATGCCAATATCTCTGGTTTTGGGATTTTGTTATGTGGGCTAATCTTGCTGGAGTTAGATGATATCTCAAGGTAGTTTAGATTTGCATTTCTCTGATGATTTAGGATAGTGAGCATTTTTTCATGTGTCTAATGGCCATGCGCCTGTCTTCTTTAGAGAAGTTTCTCTTCAGATCCTTTGCCCATCCTGAGATGAGATCACTTGTTCTTTTCTTGCTAATATGTTTGAGTTATCTGTGGATTCTGGTTATGGTGGGATCACACATTTGGTGCATCTTAGAAGGGACAGGTGAAACCTACTAAACACAGAACACAAATGTTTTCACACAATAAACGAGAAAATCCCATGAAGGTTATGTCAAACAGTTGGATGAAAATATTTCAGATTGTATATGAAGCCTGCACACTGTACCCTATGATTGCACTAATGTACACAGCTATGATTTAATAAAAAAAAAAAGCAAAAGCAAACAATGGAACTTACTACAATAAGAGAAAGTGCCATTTGGATTCAATTAGCTGTATCTAGAAACAGAAAGTAAGATATTTGTAGGGTTTGGGGATGTGTTCAAATAATTTAAGGCAGGGGTCCTCAAACTTTTTAAACAAGGGGCCAGTTCACTGTCCCTCAGACCATTGTTGGGCCGAACTATAGTTTTAAAAGAAAACTATGAACAAATTCCTATGCACACTGCACATATCTTATTTTGTTTTGTTTTGTTTTTTTGAGACAGAGCCTCAAGCTGTCACCCTGGATAGA
>CAUYON010207782.1:0-22622 GCA_963573935.1 Arctocebus calabarensis
AGGGAGGGGTGGGGAAAGGAAGAGCAGAGAGAGGGAAGGAGTGAGGGGGTGGGTCTTGGGGTGTTGGTGTGTGCCACACCTTTTGGGGGCAAAACACGATTGTAAGAGGGACTTTTCCCAACAAATGCAACCAGTGTAACATGGTTTCTTGTACCCTCAATGAATCCCCAACAATAAAAAAAAAAAAAGAAAAAAAAATCAATTTTCTGATTTGCTTGGAAGTTATCTCACAACACAAATAAAGAAACATTTTACCTTGCCCCTGCCAGAAGTCTCTAGAACATATTATAGTACCCAGAAATCTCAGAAGGGGCAAGTGTTTCTAGGTGGTTTGGATGTAATACAGAGACATGACAGTACTTTGAAAATGGAAACATTCACAGAGTGAGGATTCTGATGTGTTCCCAAATATCTCTGTTCTCCTGGCTGCCTAGTTTTATTTAATTTTTGACCAGGATTTGTAATGCTTCTTTCTTTCTTACTACTTTTTTTGCTATGTGAAAACAAGCAAGCATATATTTGATTTCCAGTTAGTCTAACAAAGTCCTTATGAAACAAAAAAAGGAAGAAAATTCTTGCCAAAGGCAGGAAAACACTATGGGAATTGCAGGTAGGTGGCAAAAATGGGGACAAGAAGTGTGGGACCAATAGGGAATATTAAACATGCTTTCTAAAACCACTTCTTTAAATGTCTTTGGGCTCACAAGATGGCTCTGACTAGTCATAGAGGTACCTTGCTACATGGAAGAATGGCGTGGGGTTAGTCTACCTGAGAGTTCTGTGTTTTGAATAAACAACAATTCATGCTAAGCAAATTAAAGAGTTGAGATTTCATGTATTTTATTCCCTGCATTTACTGGGAAAAACAGGTCTAGGAACTCCATCAGTGCTCTGCTGTTATTGCTTTGTGCTTGCTACGAAGAATTTATAGCCAGAGAATTAATTTGTAAATAAATTATGAATTACAATAAAAAAAATACTTCCAATGTAGAGGCTAGTCATTCATCTGTTAGGAGAGTATGGCATAGTGGTTAAGAACAGCTGCTAACGCCAGACTGCTCAGTTCTTGCCCCAGCTCTGCAGCTAACTACCCGTGTGAATGAGGGCATGTTTTTTAACCTTTCTGGGCCTGGCTGCTCATCGTCATAGGAGGGTAATGATATTAGCTATGTTACAAAGTGAAGATCAAATGAGCCACCATACATGCAGCACTTAGAACAATACCTGGAGAAGATGAGGATTATGTGTTAGTTTCCGCTATTTCTTAAAAAGTAAAGTTTCCGGTAGCTATTAGCCAAGGTTGCTCCCTAATTTTAAAATAGGGTGAGATTTGAACTTGTGGACAAAGACAAGTGAAACCTTGTATGTAGAATATTTTTTACCAAAAGTTAGAAGTGTAAAGAAACCATAATGGATGAATTTCTAAGTGTTCTCACATGCTGTGAGTATGATATTCAGGAATTGCATGCAGAATTAGGCACTGGAGGTTTATGATTAAAGGAAAATGTTTGTAAAATGTAAAACTGATGTGTTGTGACTAACAGAGGCTTCTCCATACTGGCCCCTTCCCTGACCCACCCTGCTGAGGGTCCTTCTGCACCCACCCTTCTGGCTGAACAATCTACTTTCCTTTAAATGTTAATCTTCGGTTCTTGGTAGCTGAGGTTGTTTCCTCCTTGGCCTCCGAGCTGTATTGACGTCTTTCTAAAATAGTCAAGTGGAACAAGCAGCAATATTTATGCTCAAAATCCTTTAAAAATCCTAGCAGCAACGTCACTGGAATCTTGGTTTGCTGAAAAAGTATTTCTAACTAACATACTTCGCAATAGCCTTTCTTCTAAAGACATCTTCAAAGAGAAGTTTATTTACTTTCTAAATCACTTTTAGAGTTGTCCTTTTCCCTGCTTTTGTGCCACAACAGACGCGTAGTCTCTAGGACCTTCATCCAAGGGCTAGATTGCAGTAGGCTTCTTTCAGGTGACATTCGCAGAAATGTCAACCAGATTATGTTTGGGGCTTATTTTTTTAGTATAGTTTTCCCCTCCCATCAGTAGGTGATGTTAACCTTTAGAGCGAAATATTTCCAGACCTCTATATTTGCAACTTTAATAAAAAAGTCCTTTTTCCTCCAGTTCCAAAGGGCACATAATCAGTTAGGGATTTAATTCTCATTAATCTTAGTTTACTGCGCAGACAGCCTTTGAATTAGTATCCAGTTGTTGTCACACCTCTGTGTGCAAAGACAATTGAGTCAGGTGGGAAGGGCAAGGAAACACTAGAAAATTGAAACAGAGAGGTGCCCTGAGACACCCGCTCGCCCGCAAAACAGTCCACAAGAATTTAGAATAATAAATCTCTAACTGGATTGATCTGTGAGGACCCTATAGGCTTCCTCTTTCACTTTCCTTAGAAAACCAGGCCTCGTCTATACAAATGCACACTATTCACAACTGGAAATTCAAAATTGTGACAATGATATAGGAGAACTAGAGAATTCAGTCCCCAACACTACCATGAAAAATCTAGAAGGTGGAGGGAGAGAGAATTTCCTGGAATACAGAAAGATTCCAGTTCACCCTACATTAACCTACTCCCTATCAATGTTTCTAAACAAACGAGGCATCCTTAGGGTTTATTGTGTTTTTTTCTTCCAAGTTTCCTTTTAATCCTGATCATAGCCATATGCTAAGTTGTTCATTAATAATTTTGTTAGTCTCTAGTTCATAAATCCATTATTTCTTCTCCATCCAGCTTATTAGGCTATTAAAAACCTCAGAGTGTGAAAATAAATTAGGATTAGATAACCTACCCAGCTTTTGAATCTGCTTTCTAGCTCTTTAGCAATCGGTTCACATAACTGATAATCCTAAATATAGAAGAACCACATAGCTGAAATAATTTAGTATCTTAGTGATTAAAGCGAGCACATGCAATCACCAGCTCAAAGTCTCCAAGTCAGCCTTGCAGCTGTCATATCTGATCATTGTTTATTTTGATTTATTCATTCCAAAGGTACACGAGACCATGCACTCCCAGAATACAAACATTTCTAGTGTCTGGCGCACGAGTGTGTATAGAATAGGAAGAAAAGACAGTTTTTAAAGTTCTTTAAATTTACTGAAAAATAAATGCACTCTGAATGCTAATACAAGTAGTTCCACTGCATTGGAAATTTCCATTAAAACCCAACACAGGCACTAGATTAAAAAAAGAAAAAGCAAAACAGCTGACATTCCGTGAGACCCACAGATGACAGAAGATAGCAGGTAAAAGTTCAGCAGAACAACAAAGGGAAACACACCCTTCAGTCTTTCAAGCTTCACAGCTAAACCAAGTAGAAGGGTACGCTCAGAAAGACAAAGTTAAAAAAGAACCTGAAAAAAAAATCTACTTTTCACAAAGTTGTTCTTCAACCAACCCCAAGTACAGTACCTGTGTACAACCCCAAGTGCAGACTGCTATATCTGAATAAAATCTGCAACCTTGTGAGAAATTATTCTCTTTGGAAAGTCACAGGCATTTTGGATAAAGTTGTTCTAAAATCAAAGAGTTCTCTGAAGCCTTTGGATCTTCCAACTCCTATTACAATGGCAAACATTTTCCATTCTATATTTCTACATGTCTACACAGAGCTGAAGCTGTTTTCCCCCCTAAATTGCTTTCAGGTTTGAAATAGCCAAGTGAAAGGCCAGATTTCCGAATCTCACAATATGCTTGGGACAATAGAGTCCTAATCCACCCCTTTCTGATACAGCACATTAGTTTGTCTTTTACTGGAGACTGCAGAGATTTAAAGTAGCAGTTTGCAGTTCTAAAAGCATTCATGCCCACATCGGCAGTTTCAGGAAGTTTTATTGTTAAACTTCCAAGGAAGCTAATAAACATTTGTCTGGTTTCCCATTTAGATTTTCAGTAGCAGAAGAATACATGGCACAAGAGGAATTTCTTCAGGTTAGATTATTTTATATCAGACACAAAATTTTATAGACTATGCCAGCCTTACAAGGCCTGGGAAGGAGAGAAATCATGTTTTATAAAGAGTGGGCAAGTGACCTCTACTTCACCCTGGGCATCGTTCAATGAACTAGAGCAACTATTGTTAGAAAAACATGTTCCATTTAACTTGTTTTCCTTTCTTCCCCTCAGATCCCCGCACTGCAAAAAGTACAGTCTGGCAGCAGGGGTGGCAGTGCCATACCAAACAGACTTCTAGAGAGTGTAGAGAACGTGCTGCTTCTTAATCACAGACAGTGCTTCATCACACACACACAGAGCTATGTCTTCTAGATGCAAGGGTGAAACTTCTGTAGGTACCTTAACTGACAAGCATTCGTTATAGGCCATAGGTACAGAAATGATTTATTTCATTAGATTTCTTCAAGACTTCCTATGCCTCTGTTAGCTTAGAATGAATCCATTTTTGGAAGCTGTGATATATTGTCAGCTGGCCACACCATTCTGTGGAGCAGACTCTCACAGCAAGACAACAATAGCCCCCCTTCATCAGCTCTCCACATATCTGCACTTGCCTAAAAATGTAGACGTATTTTAGTAAATTTTTAATGTATCTATTAGACTGTTAGTATGTAAAGAAAATCCACCTTCCCTTTGAAAAAGGAATCATATCTTGTGTGATAAAGTCTTTGCCACACATTTTTGTGACTGTGGCATTGTGCTAGTTATAAGTTTTATGAACAGTTTTATGAACTTTATGAAAAGTTGTAAACTTTTCCCTTTACATAGTACTCTTGAAAAGAAATTCTTTCATGGTGACCTGTTATAGGAAAAAAAAATTCTATGTTTTATTCTCTATGAACCAAGTAAATCGCTTTACTATTCTGGTGATCATACCCTAGGGTCACTGCCACCACAATGAACTGGTAACATTAAAGAGAAAACCCTGGGAGATGTTTCACTGGGTTGTAAAGAGTGGCAGGTTCACTAAAATTACAACCATATTTAAGAATGTGGACAAGGGTTGGAAAGTGTGTGTTTGTGCAATAGGCCTAGAGCCTTAAGTTATAAGAAAAATGTAAAAAATGGTTATTACACTGATATTTAAATGCAAGTAATTAGAAAGAGTTATCTGGATCTGTAAAAAATACATCCTTCTTATTTAAGCACATTCTGTATCCTCAGCAAGCTATTGTTTCACCCTCTCAAGATTAAAAAGTTAAATGCTGAGTTATTACCCATTTCCTTCCTCATTGCTCTCAGTTTCCATAAAACTTTCCTTGGGAGAGGTAGGCTTCTTTCTTCTTTGGAAAGTAAAAGCACATTTTAAAGACTCATTGATTCCTTCATAGTTATGGAGCACTGACTATGTTTTAGGTACGGGATCAGTGCTGAGCAAGAACAAATAAAATACATGTTCTTTTAGAATGTATAGCGAGGAAGGAAAGGGAGAAAAATGAGCAAGGTAATTCAAAATGGTGGGTAAGTACAGTGAGATCCAAGATTCAATACATATTATCCAAGGCTGGTAATAAGACTAGGGGCAGGGGAAGAAAGGGGAGGGACTACTTCACTTGGGTGGTTTAAGGCAGGTGATGAAAAAGGTGGCACTGGGCAGAGACTAGATAGTGGTTAGCTATACAAAGAGTAAAGACAGAGACAAGTAGGGAGCCAATGGAAAATGAGAAGCAGAGGGAAAGGCAAATGCAGAGGCCCTGTAAGGAAACCTTGATATCTTTAAGGAATACTGGGGCAGCCAGTACAGGGAGGAGGGGTAAGAAAGAAACTAGAAGAGTACTTCAAAAAGAGTGATACTGCATGGTTTAGGGTCTTATAAGCCACGGTATACAACTGGATTTATTCTAGGCATAGATTTTGATTAATAATGTTTGTTTTTGTTCATGGAACCATTTGATAGCTATACATGGTAAAGTAAGATATAAGCAACTTTGTTTTTAAAGATTCTTTGGTCTGATGTCCATAAACTGGATTATAGGGAATGGGAGATAACAATGAAAATGAACCAAGGTAGGTTGCTACTCCAGGGGTTCAGGAGAGGAAAAACAGTGGCTGGAATTGTGGGGCAGCAGTTCAATGGACACAGCGGGTCAGCACACATTCTGCAACCAACAGCCCTTACTAGGTGACTAGATTAGGGGGAGGGAGGGATACAAGAAGCAGAAGAATAAAAAAATGACTCCATGATTTTTGGTTTAAGTAACTATGTGTCAATTATTGCCATCTGATGAACAAGAACTAGGGTCAAAGGGATTTGGTGAAAAAAAGATGAAATCTATAGCTCTCCATAATGGCCTTGTTAAGTTTGGGAAGCCGAGTGGACATAAAAATGGAAATGGTTACTGGACAGCTGCATGTAAACATTTAGAGCAGTGGACAGGGGTTGAAGCTGAAGATACTGGTAATTATAGGCACAAAGATGATGATTTGTCATGCAGTTGGAACCTGCCTAAGGAGCCCTTAGAGAAGACATAGAGAAGACTCAGGAGCTAAAATACAGCATTCAGAGGTCAAAAGGAGTTAAGAGACAGCAAAGGAGACAGAAGAAAAGGTTCGAGAATCCATACAGAGTCTGCATGTAAGGAGCTAATCCTTCACCAAAAAGTTTGGTATTTTTATTATTACTGTTATTATAATTTCTTTTAGTTTATATGTGTATTTATTTATGTTTGTAGTCAACACACCTTCACCTTTGAGAACTGAGATTACTTTGTGAATCTAAAAACAAAGCTCATCAAGTTTCAGCACACTGCATTTATATTGTAGAATATATGCTCCTATGAAAATGTTTTAAAGAGATACAGCATTTTTAATTGTGTCCTTTTCACAGAATTAGTCTTTTAAACTCAAAATGTACAGAGTCTAGTTAAAAGAGAAGCCTCACTTCTATGTCAAAACTCTTATATTCTTAGGGGAATTAAGTGTTTTTTTCCTAAGGCTGCAGAGGGATTCAGAGACCACGGAATGAATAATTATTGAACACCTAGACCAAGAAAATAGTAATGCAGTGGGGTGGGGGAGAGTAATTTGAAGCAACAAGAGAGAAGATAGCAACAGAGAACCAGGATGAACCCACAAAAGATAACCACCATCTACAGAAAGAAATCTGATGCATAAAATATAACGATAGATGATAGAAGAAAAGTTCCTTGAAATACAAAAAATAACTTTTAGGTTTTATAGAGCGTATATATAATACAAAGACATATCCTGGTTATGTTGCTGAACCTAAAATGTAAAGAAATATTTCTCTAACATTGAAACTGAACAAAAGTGAGTCTCCTGTGAAAAGGGGAAAATAAATCAGACTGGCTCCAAACTTCTCCCTGACAACGTTCAACAACAGAAGCCAATAAAACAACCACAAATTAAAAGGTGCCAAAAAGCACAATCCAAGAAAGTTTTACACAACCTTCTTGTTCATGTACAAACACAACAGGCAGATATTCTCATGAAGGAACACAGGACTACATGCAGCACTTGCATCACTTCTTTGAAAGGTCATTAGATAATCCATGATGAAATCCAGCTTATCAAGAGAAGAATAAAAGCAAAGACTTCAAAATGGAGAAGCCATGGTTAAAGGATTTGGGATAAGCATTAAATCCATTAATATACACAACTAAGACAACAATTGTAGGAAGGAAACATACTTGCAGAATAGGATGTAAATATTATAGTCCCTGACAAAGCAAAAATAATACAACTACTAAAAGCCAAGAGGTATAAGAGGAGAAGTGGGAGGAAGGGTAATTATTTGTTTATAAAATCAATAAAGTCATTCTCTAAAACAAAATTCCTAAGGCAAGTATCGTGAATTTCAATAACACCAAAGGGTGCTTTTAAAAACCTTTACCAACATCAAGATACTCCTTAAAGGGAAAAAAAAACCTTCAAAAACTACTTGATTCATTTTTGATTTATAAAATCAATCACAGAGGGTTCTTTAGGTCTCTTGGGGCAATGGGACAGGTGGAAGCAGGGAACACAAAAGGAAGCTATAGGAAACCATAGCTCTTGAGACTCTTCTTCCCATAGAGAAAGCTATATCCCATCTACTGCTGTATTTGATAAAAATTGATATTCCAATGTAGCACTAAGATAAATCCTGTAACAAATATGAAAAAATAGAAATGGCAAATACAGGATCATTAGGCATGCTCAGCTAGTCATAGCAAGAAACCATTTTACTACAGTGGTAGCATCCTGCAGAGCCCTGTAAGTGAAGATCAGTTTTGCAGGACAACCTTTACAACACAGAAATTCCCAAATTATAGAAAGAACCAAATGGGGGGCCATGGAGAAAGAGGTAGAAGATGTACAAAAGGTGGAAAATGAAGTTGAGAAAGAACTGAGCTATCAAAACAAACAAAACAGAGACTAAAAAGCAAAATTCAGAAAAAAATAAAACCACATTCATGATTCATGTGAAAAAACTCAGCAAAAATGAACTCAGCCAAAATAAGACAAAACAAACAAGAATAATATGAAACTCAATAGGAAAAAAAATGTTGGAGACATTTTTGAGAGAAAGTGAAATTAATAAGATGAAGTTGGATGGGCGTGTATACCAAATAATAGTATTTTCTTAAAAACGTAACAAGAGGAAATGTGTCTGTAAAGAGTAAAAAACTTCTATTATCAGAATACACAATTAACTCAGAATTATAGTATTATAATAAATTAAAATAGTATTATACTAGATTGGTTTTTCTTTGATGTCTTTTCTTGAAATCCAAGATAAGCCAACATGTCTCCACCTAGAAAGTCTTTCTTCTCAGTACGTAGTATTGCTCTTGGAAATAATCTTTTCCTGACAAACACATACCATGGAATAACTCAGCAACCATGCCTAGACTAGACAGAAATAGTTTGGCAAACCTTTTTCATATCTACTTTCACAGGAGACATTTAACCCAAGAATCTGAAAGAAGTGAGAGAAATCTGAGAATGTGTAGAATCACAAAGCACATGCCACTCTTTGGTTTAAAAGTGGAACTTCAGGTTGACTAGGACCAGATGTCTTTGAACTTAGCTTACTTTTTGTGTTTGTAGCTGGTATTTGTGGCAAGAGCCCTGTCTCATTTGGCGAGAGGCCTGTCCCCATTGGTTAGAGCCCTGTGTTAGGTCAGAGCTAAAACTTCTAGCTATTTGAGGTCTCGTGGCTCACTCCATTTCTTTAGTTCCAGACTTTGTGCAAACACTGTCTTCTGGTTTTGCGGTTGTTTACTGATCTCCCTCAACTCTGGATCACAGGTAAAACAACATGAGTGGATTGATTATTAGGCACTAGGGGCATATGTGGGATGCAATCAAACCAGGGCAGCATATTCTTTAGATGCTGAGTTAGGAACACCACCTTCAGACAGAAGAGATCACTTATTTGAAGACGGAGAAACAGAAAACATACCGAAGGGAACAATGTAAAGAAAAAAAAATCCATTCACTTTGCAAAGGTCATAATTTATAGATTAGACCTTTATCCATATCCAAGTCACCATCAATTATTAAGATGTTCTATTATTTTTGTAACCCTAAATAAGTAAAATGACTACCAGTTAAACTATGATGCACTTATTTATCACATACTTTTATTTTGTATTTACTAAAAGAGTTCTTTTAGACTTAGTAAACATATTGCTGTCTTCCCATGCTTTTTCATACATACTGAACAGCATAATCTTTTTGAAGGTAGTTTATGGGGCAATTATACTCAACCTGTCTTACCCAAAGTGATGACAACATGAGCAGTTATGCCCAGTCCACATAGGCAATCACAATTATGTCACGACTGACACCTGGCTGACAGCAACTTAGTGATTCTAAGATACATCACAATTGTAGAGATGGTAAAATGGCAGGAAAAAAATTCTTAGAAATATACAAAATATAGCAATTTATAACATCAATTCTGATCACAGTTGATCAGAAATGTGATCACAAATGTTTTAAACATGTACACACAACATGAATAAAAAACCTTAAATATTTTCTCATCTTCGTTATCTTTTAATATTACTGTTTCTGGCATCAAGCTTTATTGTCAGCATGTGTGCATGGGTATAGCCACTTGGCTAAGATAAAAGAAAATTAGGTATGTACATTTAGAAATTAATTCTGGGCTTTACAGATAGAAGGTGTTTTAGAATTGCCAACCAAAACCCACTTAATACTTGGCACTTTGCAAATACAGCAACATGTTAATTAGGTGCAATGTTACATACAAAAATTCTGCTTGCCCTTATGTGGCAAAGAAAACAATTCAACTTGTTTATCTACAGTGCACACATTGTACAAGACAATGAAAATCACAAAAAACTTTAGATAAGGGAAAATCGGGTTCTACTACTTGGCTGTTCAAACTGAAAACACAGAATATGCTGGGATCATGGCAGCCCTACCTTTTTTTTTTTTCCTAATACAGGAGCTGTATTAACCAAAACATGTGAGCAGATAACTCCAGAAGAGTTGCTTCATCAGATGCTGCACCTCCCCACCTAAGCTTAGGATTAATAGTTGCCTAATATCTCTGGAATAGCTAACTTAGTCATGCAAGGATTTAGTTTTTCATGAGATTCCATTTCTCCCTTCCTTGACAATTTTATGATTACAATGCTTAACCATGCTTTATACTTTATCCCTGCCCCAAATCCTAATACCGCATCCTAAGGCCCCTGTTTACTGTCTGGTAGACACTGCTCTTTCAAGCATTTCTAAGGCTTATAAACATCTACACCAAATCCCTTTCCAGAATTCTGTGGCCCAGAGGAAATCATTCTTTCAAACTTTATGAAGAAAAGGGAAACAAAAACCCCACAAAACAAAGCTCTTTATAACAGCACTAGAATGCATTATAAAGAATTCTGTTTTAATTTTTAAATATTACTTATTTGCTATAATAAGGGCAAGTCAGGCCTGGCCCTCTTAGAAGCAAGAGAAGAAAGAGAGAAAGCACCTCCATGGAGATCTACTCCCTAAAGTTTTCAAGAAGATCCTAAACATCGCATTGGCTAGACTTTCCTATCAGAAAACTCACTTTGCTGATTTAAAGCACTTACCAAATATGCAACATGCTCAAATAAGTCCTATTGGTGGAATAACAAAAGTGGAGGGCTGATGTCCAGAGAGAAGAAAACACCTTACATGGCCAACTCTAGGCAACCCAGAATTGAAAAAAATTACATAAGTATTAGGGATTGGAACAGCAGAAAATTAACTCTAATTATAGCCCAATGTCCTATGAAAATTAAATTAACCATTTTCATTTATTTGCCTTTGACTAAGAAGGTACAGTTGTTGAGATCAAGCCAAATACCAAGATGTACTGCTGTAGTTACCAAATAACAATTACATCCCCTCATGATGCTCTGGTAACCAAGGCAACAGTAATCCTGCATCAACAGACCACATGGACATATGGAATCAATGTTGCTCTTGGTGTCTTGAGCATCTTCCTGGTATTTTATTCTAGTTTGGGAAGTCTTGGTCTGAACAATACATGCTAAGTTGGGCAGGCTGAAAGGCATGGGTTCCTCTGAAACAACAGAGATAAGTGAAAGATATTAGCAAAAGATTCAGTTAGATGAGATTACACTATATTTCTCCATCTACATTATTACTTTTTTCTTTAGAGTTATCACTTTGGTTAGCTAATTTGAGAGGTAAAAACTGGGAATTTTTTGCTATTGTGCCAAGAGTGATAGGCATTATCTCTAAATCAAAGCCATCGAGATATATTTATTAAATTCCTACATAGTTCTTACACTCACAGGTCTGGGTGAGGGGGAAATGGGAAATGTTTGTTGAATTCCTTCATGTGTCCTGTACTGTGATGCTGCAACTCTCCAAGACTCTAGATCACTGCTGTCTAATAGAAATACCATGTGGACAACAGTTTTCTAACAGCCACATGAAAAACTAAAGAGAAATAGGTAACAATTACATATTTCATTTGACCAAACATGTAATAGCACAGAAAAGTTATTGTTATTATTTTCTTTTCTCATACTAAGTCTTCAAAATCTGGCATATTGTTAATTGGGATTAGATTTAATTACAAGTGCTCAGAAGCCACCTACAGCTAGTAGCTGTTTTACTGTACAGCACAGCACAGCACTTATAGCAAACTTAGTTCCACATCCTTCAGAAAGAAAGGCTCTGGTACCTCTGCCAAGTACCTTGATGATTATTACAAATTAACTTTGGAGAGGGATTTGCCCGTCCATCCAGCTGGTACCTACAATAGAACACCCTGCTCCAGTAAAAAGAATCACCTTTACCAGAATAGTTCCCCATATAAGATACACTGACAGGATGTGGCGTTTAGAAGGATGGCTTCGGTTCTGAAACTCTTACTGCTCTGTGGGCACGGGTAACCTTATTGAATGTATGACTGCTAAAAGGGACAGAGCAGAAAACATTGCAGCCCAGAATTGTGACCATATAAAGTCAACATTCATAGTAAAAGTGCTGTGCCATCAGTGAGAAACCCAGGAAGTATACGGTCTGTGGTTAAGGGGATATTCATCTTCCTTTATCCTTGATGTACCACCTGCAACTTTTCATTACTGCTAGGCTGGCTTGATGACGGGAGTCTTTGGCAAATAGGCTGACTGAAGACTAAGGACTATGGGTGTATTTTTATGTTGGTATGTGTTAGAGACCCTCTCATCTTGATGCAATTCCTTCCTAAAATCATTCTTCTTCTTCTCTTTTTCCACAGCAATATCCCTTACTCCCCACTACCTCACCTAACCCCAGGCGATACTGCATTTATCTCAATGTCCTGCCCTCTAGTGGGAGAGAAGACAGACAAGCTGCAGGGCAATGTGATGGGGCTGTGGTGGGGACCCATGAGGCCACTAGGAGTACAGAGGAGGGGCATCGACTCAGACCGGGGGCCTCAAGCAGGTTTAGGGGAGACGACATATGAGTGAGGCTGGAAGGACTCATGACATTTGGCTGGGTGAGGAAGAAATGGGAAATTAAAAGGTGATGGAAGAATCTGAGAGGTTATCAGATTAATCAGGATAGCTGGTGCTGACATGAAGGTTGTGTGTAGGGGTAAGGAAGACAGGGATCAGATATGAGCAAAAGATGTGGGTGTGGGAAGTTGAGTAATAAAGAAGCAAAAACCAGATCACTAAGGGTCTGGGGCCAAGGAGGAATAGTCTTGAACCAGCTACAACAGATTCACGGCCATGAGTATCTACCCCAACAGACCAGCAATCTGTTCTCACTCAGGTCCCCTCCCTCTCAGGGTTAGGTCAGGCAGCCCTCCACGTCGCCCACTCCCTCACCTGCTCCTAGGTTTCTGCTCTCTGCCTCAGCCCCTTTCTTCCTTGGTTCCTCCCTCTCCTTGACAGAGTTCCATTGTATGAACTCTCATCAGGGACCACCAGTGTAAGAGCATCCCAGAGACTAATACAAGTTAACGTTTCATTCAGTTTCTGAGAGTTTGTGAGAAGCAGGTACAGGGCCTTATACGGGAGCTACTTCCTGAATGCCAGTGGGCTACCATGATGCGCATCAGCACAAGCTCCTTCCCCTTCAGCAAGCCTCTGGGTAATGCCTTCACTTTAGTTCACTTTGTGTTTGAGAAACTTGAAATTGTAAAGAGATTAACTGCTGAGAAAAGAGAATGCAAATCTGATGGTGGGGACATAATCAACTTGTAAAAAGCAGTGATTCAACAAAACTGTAGGGTGGAGTTTGAAAGAATTCCTAAAAGAAAATGAAGGGAAACAGAGTGAAGAGAAGACAACTGGAAATTTTTCTAATAGGGCTTGAACCACTTTTGATCTCACCTGTAGAGCTCTTAACTTAAGATCAAGGGAATACGGGGGGATACTAAAAAGAAAGGTATACACATTTTAAGAGGTGTTATTCGGATATCACTTTTTAAAGTTGAATTGAATCATGGTAGCAATATGGAGTGTGACGTTCACTCAAAACATGGTGTTAATTCAATGAATGCTAGTGTCACTGGGTCACAGGCAGGACAGTCAAAGAAAATGGCAGAAGCACAGTTGTCACTAGAGGAGCACAAGACTATTTTGAAGTGGTATTTGAAATTCAAGAATGTTGAGGAAGTACAATGGCAATGGAAGTGTGAGTATGCAACAGAACCTCCAACACGCCCAAAGACTGCACACATTCATGGTAAGTTTCAGACGTGTGATGCTGTGTGTGATGGGCACAAGGGAAGACCCAGGAGGCCTCACACAGCCTCAAGTCCTGCTTCTTCTGGACATCGATGGTAACCACTTTGAGCACTTCTTGTAATTGCAGAAGTCAAATGTGAGTTATAGTTATCTTTTTTTATCAGTACATATTATCACAATTTTTTTCTTTTTTCAAAATATGTATATATTGACACTCTCTTATAAGTGGTGCCCTTGGAGCCTCCTTTTTTATCAAGGAAAATTAGAAGCATATTTCAAAGCAGACTTTGGATTATCGAATAGGTGCTGTCAAAAATGCTGAGCCCAGCAGACCCCCTGGAAAGGGCTCACACACTGTGAGGGAAGGTGGGAAGGAGGAGGTGGTAGCAGTAATCACCATATGCAGTTCCCACCACCTTCTGGAACTTCAGGGGCCACACTGAGTGGGAGGCAGTGTGTTCAGGAAAATTACATCACCATGCATGATGAAATTCTCTCACACTGCTCCTAAGAATACCAAAACAACCAGAATCAAACAGCGAGTTATCTCATTTCCAAGCTTTGCCCACCAACAACTTGATTTTTTATTCAACATTTACTGAACACAACTGCCTTTGATCTGAGGTTAAGATAGTGCTGTCAAGAGCCAATCGATTACTCACAAATGGCAGGTGTCTTCTAGAGAATGTGGCATTTCATGCCCTTTTGGGCTATTCCCAATTCTACAGACCAACATCTAAGTACATGTTGTTTTCAAACTGGTAGCTACGTAGACAAATCAAGATAGGCACACCTCCTAGTCAGGAGAAAGGTGTCACGGCACAGAGCAAAGAAGAGTCACAGGCAAAATTTAAGTTAATTGGGATCAGTTAAGGTAAAATCCCTTTCAGAAAACATGTTTGCTCACTATTCTGGGGCTGACAGGCTTAGCATGATATCCTTTCTCGTCCTCTTAACAGAATCCTGATTTAGGAGCAAGATGCATGTGGAGGGTTGGCAATGTGTTCGTTTTCTTTCTTTTTTTCTTTTTGAAACAGTCTCACCCTGCCACCCTGAGTAGAGTGCTGTGACATTGTAGCTCACAGCAACCTCAAATTCTTGTGCTTGTGCAATCCTCCTGCCTTAGCCTCCCAAGTAGGTGGGACTGCAAGTGGCCACCACAATCTCAGGCTAATTTTTCTATTTTTAGTAGAGACTGTCTCGCTCTTGCTCAGGCTGGTCTTGAACTCCTGAGCTGAAGCAAACAATTGCCCTTGGCCTCCCAAAGTGCTAGGATCATAGGCGTGAGCCACCATGCAAGGTCTGTGATGTGTTTCAACTTCACTTCACTTGTAGGAGGAACTTAAAAAAAAAAAACAAACCATACTGGGAAGTTAACTGTGTTTCTGGGAGAACTCACTGAAAGCTGGCCTGCTCCTTTTGCCCTCTGCCCTTCACCCCTCCTGAATGACAGGGGTGTGACTCTGCAGGTGGCCTGCTCCCCCAACCACAGGCAATCAAGAGCCAGGTAAGGCAAAGGAACAGGGTTACCTATTTGGGACTCCTAAGAGAAAAAACAGACTCCTGATTTATTTAATCCATTGCTTAATCCTGGCTTTTCACTAGGTACAGCTGAGCAGAATCCTAACTGTTGGTTTATTCTAAACGATACCTCAGAAGTAAAACATTAAATTATTACAACTTTCAGTTTTATGTTCCTTATGACATTTAGTAATGAAATTCTGAATTTTTCTTTAAAAAGATAAACTCAATGGAAATTGCCAAGTTTGGTTCTGAAGGAAAGAAGGGCATCTGAGAACATAATTGCTAAGGATAAAAACACTCCTGCTTTTCTTCAGTGCTGAAGCGAATCTGTGTAACGAGAGGTACTGCTGTGTAACAGGATAATAACATTCGGAAAGGAATAAAAACTGGTTCCAGTGGTTAGAATAACATCTATATCTTGACCTTTAAGTGAATCCCTGAAAGTTTTTCTCAGTAGGAGCCCCAGTTCCGACTCTAAAGTACCAAAGAACTGGAACCTATATTTTCTTATTTATAAAGGGTAATTTATAAAGGGGAAACAAACACGTCCCCATTACACTCCTATCTGATTCAAAACAGTTACTTATTTATACGGTCACTGAAATTCATCTTTTGTACTCGGCAGTATGAAATTCTTGTATGCTTTGTTTTCTCTCCCAAGTTGAAACAAAAAAAATAGGAGTGCTTTTTTTTCATTCAGTTGCTTCCTCTGTAAGAAGAGGCCGAGAGTGCGCAAGAAAAAGCTGTTGATACAAGGAACTAACGAGTGAAAGGTTGCAAGTCTTTTTTTCTCACATCCAAAGATGAGTAACAGTAAGGCTTAGAGGAAGCCTACGGAGTTCTGCCATCCCGCGGGCGGTCTCATCCCTTCCTCAAGCTTGGGCACGCTGACCACCAAGGAGAGTGGCAAACAGTAAAGCCACCTCCGACTGGGACGGAGTAGGCTCTGATCTCTGGTAGAGGCACATAAACACAGCTGTTTTTCTTCTTTCTTTAAAAACCTCCAAGGGAAAAAAGTTCTAATTAAAGTTATTTTAAAATGTGTCACAGTGGTGTAGCCCTCAGCCCGTCAGGCAGGCACAGCCTGCAGTCTGTTGGGAGCACGTGGAAATACTGGGGAGGGTGTCCTCAGAGGCCCGTGGTATTCCCAGTGGTTTCCCCCAGAGACAGCGCCTTCAATAGACCACAGGGCACTGGGTAATTCTGTCATGTTCAGATTGAAGCTGAAGATGCTGAAACTTAAAGGGGCTTTAAGATCTTTCTGTTCAGTACTCTGGGTTTGCCAAGTTATTAAAGAGTTTTGAAACAAGCTCTTCAATGCAAGGTTCTCTTTACTACAACTAGATTAAGAATACTTAACAACAGGAAACAACACATATCCATTACATTCCTACCTGAGTCTTTCCAGGCTTTTCTTTCTTCCTCAAAATCTCCAATCATCAAATCCTATGCTCCTCTTCTCACTAAATCTGAATCATCTTCCTCTGATCTTTTTTCCCTCTAGATTACTGTTTCCTTTCACTGTCTTCTCTACCTGTTTTGGATTAGGACAGTCCCTTCCACTTCCTTATGGAAGGCACACTAGAAGACCTTCTGGGTCACTATTTGGGCACAGGAAGTCTGTTTGGAGTGTGAGAAGAGAATACAACTGGGAACCAGAAGACCTAAATCTTAGCCCTGACTCTGCCACTGATAAATGAGATCTTGGAGATTCTTCTCGTTGCCTTCTACTTCCTATTGGCAACAAGAGGGCAATAGACCCAATGCTCTCTGAGGCCTGTAATTCAAGAAACCATTATTCAGTAAAGTCTCTATGTATGATGCCCTGAAAGGGATTATCCCTCCAAGGGTTCACAATTTATTGGGCATAAAAATAATTCTTGAACTTTAGCATGCACAAGACCTAATCAGGAAAATGTATTTTAAAAAAAGTCAGATTTCTAACTCCAGCTCCTACAGATCACGGTTTGGCAAATCTTTTGTAGTGGACCCCAGGAATCTATTTTCTGAGTACCTCACATTGTTCTAAATTGGTCAACCTTGGACTACACTTGACACTACCCTATAAACGAGGCCAGTCAGATCATCACCGCCACTGCGCCCATAAATAGATGGATGGGCCCTTCCTTGAAGGAGTTTACTATGTTGCAAAATAAGAATTTTTCAAAATAATAGCAACAACAGCTGTCATTTACTGAACACTAACTACGGGCTCAGCATTGTTCTAAGGCCTTTCTGCATGTTAACAACATACTAACTCACTGGAACTTAATTAGAGACAGGACATAGTAATTTTTCCCTACAATTATTAAAAGGGTGACTTTCACTTGATTTGAGAATAATGAGAATGGGTGCAGTCAGGAACCATGATATGTGAAGGGACGGCAAAGTAATTCAGTTTTCTGATTCTCTGGGACCAAACTGGCTCAAATAAAAAGCTATGGCTTATGCCTAGGCAGGAGTCATAGCCAGGAGGGGAACAGCCCATGGAAGGCTTTTTGGAGAAAAAGAGGGACTGAAGAACACAATGAGGTCTGGGAGTAAGGGTAAAGGGGAGGGAGGAGAGGAGGAAAGAAGGGGAGAGAGAAGAGGGAGAGAGGGAGGGAGAGAGGTATAGAGAGAGGGAAGGAGACAGGAGAGTGGGAGAAAGAGAGGAAATGAGAAAGTCCAGAACAACTTGAGCAGAATGCCAGGAGGCAGTTACACATTCTCAGGAATGACTGGCAAAGACCAATTACAAGAAGAGTCACTGCCAACCATGGTGGGAAGAAGCCAGGAATGGGAGGAAGAATATCTTTTATGCATCAGCTCCACAAAACAGAGATGTTTCCACAAAGCAAACTTCTATTCTTAGACACTGAGCACTTTTTACACATCAGAGAAAATGTCCAAAAAGGCTGGGGAGTGGGCTAGTCAACTTAATAGTACATAGGCAGTGATAGAATTAGAATGTGTAGTATTTATATCTAAAGTTTAATGACAAAAAAACCCCAGAATCCACAGATTTCCTGATTGTAGGATGACATCATCACCTCCAAACAGTTTTTCTGAAAGAGAACAACTTCTCCCTACATGGCACATCTCGAGATATACTTTTTATTTATAAGGATCCACTCTCAGAAGTACCATTTGTTGTATAAACTCATACTTCTCCACATATTGATTTCTGCCTCAGGAAGATTGCTCAGATTTTCACCAGTAATAGGCTTCTAAGGTCAGATAAGTTTCTAATCTGAAAATAAACATTAATTTAACATAAAAACAAGCCGCCACATGCTATCCTTTGCTGTCACCTTCTAAGTTACTCCCCTTGGCCCTCTGGTGACTGTAGTGATATTCAGCAATGAGGTATGAAGCAACTTTTCTAGGAAGAGTTCATTAACTTCATTGTCTACCTCCATATATCCATGAAAATAAATTCCACTTCCCTCTGGAGAAAGCAAAAATACTTGAAAAGCATCTGCACTTTGAAATAGCTCTAAAATTCATAAAAATCCATTTTTGAACAACTAAGGAAACAATAACCAAAGCAAATAGACAAACTGCAGGATGGGAAAAGATATTTGTATATTATGAATCAGATAAAAGCTTGGTGATTAGGATGTACAGAGAATTCAACTTAGTCAACAAAAAAGACCCAACAATCCCATATATCACTGGGCAACAGACATCAATAGAACCTTCTCTAAAGATAACAGACGAATGGCTAACAAAACATGAAAAACTGCTCATCATTTCTAATCATCAGAGAAATGCAAATCCAAAAAACCTTGAGATATCACCTAACCCCAGTGAGAATAGCTCATATCACAAAGTCTCAAAACTGCAGATGCTGGCGTGGATGTAGAAAGAAGGGAACACTTTTACACTGCTAGTGGGACTGCAAACTAACACAACATTTTTAGAAGGAAGTATAGAGAACCCTCAAAGAACTCAAATTAGACCTCCCATTTGATCCTGCAATCCAACTAATAGGCATCTACCCAGATAAAAAAAAAAAATCATTTTATCATAAGGTTCTAGACTGTATGTTACAACTTAATTTATAATCCCCCAAATATGGAAGCAACTTAAATGCCCAACCAATCCAGGAATGCGTTAACAATCTGTGGTATATGTATATCATGGAATACTATTCAGCCATAAAAAGATGGAGACTTTCCATCTTTGGTACTAACCTGGACAGAGGTGGAACACATTCTTCTTAGCAAAGCATCACAAGACTGGAGAAACAAAAAACCAATGTACTCAATTCTAATATGGAGGCAGTAGATGAGCTAATACAAGGAATGGGGTAGGGGAATAAGGGAGTGGGGAGAGAGGAGGAGAGAGGAGGGGGAGGAGAGAGGGGGGAGGAGAGAGAAGTGGGAGGAGGAGGGAGGGTCATGGTGTATGGCACACCTCTTGGGGGCGGGACACAATTATAAGAGGGATTTTATCTAACAAATACAATCATTGTAACCCAATTCCTTGTACCCTCAATGAATCCCAAACAATAATTTTTTTTAATTTTAAGTACAGAGCCTGTGTGACTGATTATTAATTACCCAAAGCATCACACAGAGTGTAAGCACCACAGAAGATGGGTTTTTTTTAGGTTAACAGTAACTTACTCCATGGCACAAAATGGAAAATAAGATCTAAGTCACCCTAAATTTACTCCTACTACCCTGGGTTGTATCTTGGTACCCAGTGTCCGCAGCTGATGACATCAGTAGGAGAAGAGAAAGTACACAGAGTAGCTGAAAAGATTAGGAAAAAACTAAAAGTAGCTATAGGGGAAAAGGTGTGACTCCAACTTACAGACAAAAGCTGGGTACAGCTTGACACCTTATCACATAATGCCATTATTTTAATATCTAATATCTTTTATTTAAAAACACTAAACAAAGGGCATGGTGACTCACGCCTGTAATCCTAGCATTCTGGGGGGCTGAGGTGGGAGGATTGCTTGCGTTCAAGAGTTCAAGACCAGCCTGAGCAAGAGCAAGATCCTGTCACTACTGGGGGAAAGAAAAAAGAAAAGGGAAAGTAGCCAGGAATTATGGAGGCATCTTTAGTTCTAGCTACTTGGGAGGCTGAGGCAAGATCACTTTTGCCTAGAGGTTTGAGGTTGCTGTGAGTTAGGTAGATGTCATGGCACTCTAGCCTGGGCAACATAGTAAGACTGTCTCAAAATGACCACAACAATAACAAAAAAACCAAAACAAAACACTAACAAAAGTGTAAAATGCACGGGCCAGGAGGCAAGCTTTTTCTTTAAATTGAGTAATGTCACTTCCCTAGTTTTTTTTTAATCTTCATAATTTCAGACAAATGCAGAAACTAAAGAAGACACCACAGGAAAATAGCATAGATAACTGCAGAGATGGAATATGGGAACTTTAGTTACCCCGAACTGGCTTTGAAAAGTCAAGACTACAAGGCCCCTTAATAATGATGTTCTGGACTGCTGAGAGCTCTTCTCAAAGGAATCATGGCAAATCATTCACCGTTTTCCTCATAGTGAGAAAGAGAGATACGCATGGAACAGAATTATAAATAGTTAAATAATTTGTAAGTGGAAAAATTTCCCAAAAATAGAATGAATGAGAAAATTGTCTTTAATCCAGCCAAAACTTATTTCCTTAAATTCTCAGATTAGTAAAAAGAGTGTTAAATTAAGTTTAGCCTAAAACTGGTTCCTTACATTAAGTGTTGCTTAAAGGTTTCCCCATATGCAGTAGGTTACACCTAGCCCCATGTGAAAACACACTGTAACCTTCTCCTGTAACAAAGGCCAAGTCTCAGGCAATTAGAGGTGGCCAACTTTTCAAGCCATGTTCAAATAAGGCAAAGGCCAAGCTGTAACCAATCCAGCTGTTTCTTCACTTCTCTTCTGTTTTTTGTATGTCATCTTCCCTTTTTGGCCATGAATGGTACCCAACCATGTGGCAGCCCCAGAGCTGCTCTGAATCCATGCTACTGCAGGCTCGCCAATTAGCAAATCAGTCTTTGCTCAATTAAACTCTATTAAATTTAATTTGCCTGAATTTTTTCTTTTAACATTAGTAACTGGCTTTCTTATGCCTGTCAAATTTCAACTGCAAAAATTCATTCAGTAACCTTTCCTGCTCACTGAGTAATTAAAAATGACCATGTATCTGAAACAATAGGTATCCTGTACTCTGCTGGTGAGAGTATAAATTGGTAGGACCTTTTGGCAGCATATACTGAAGCTAAAGTGGTATATACTATTCAATCTAGAAATTCTATTCCTATATATACCTAATAGGAATATATGAGTATATTCACAAAAAGATGCATACCAGAATATTCACAGAGCATTCTTTATAATAACCAAACCCTGGAAAAAGTCTAAATGTTAATCAACAATAGAACGAAATATTGTGGTAGATTTTTAAAATAGAATCCCATTCAGCATTGAGAACGACAAACCATAGCTACATACAACTTGGATGAATGAATCTTGCCAACAATATTAAATGCAAGAATCCAAGTTCAGGCTGATCTTGATTGTGGTGCTAGAAATCACAATAATGATTATCTTTTGTCAATGCTTACCATGTACATTTTTAATCTTCTCTTACATGTTGAACTCTAGATATGCAACTTTTTACAGTGGACATGTAGTTGAAAAATACATTCTCTTATATAATCCCAAATGCCAAGTGATTATTACATGACATTGCTTCACTATGTAAGTTTTTCTCATTCTTTATTTTTAAAATTTTGTCATAATTTGATAGAAAAATGTCAAGGTGCATGTAATATTTCTATTTCTTTTTGTTTTTTTTATTTTTTTATTATTAATTAATTATTATTATTTTTTTAGAGACAGAATCTCACTTTATTGCCCTTGGTAGAGTGCCATGGAGTCACAGTTCACAGCAACCTCCAACTCCTGGGCTTAGGCAATTCTCTTGCCTCAGCCTCCCGAGTAGCTGGGACTAAAGGTGCCCA
>CAUYON010207797.1:0-24320 GCA_963573935.1 Arctocebus calabarensis
TGATGTGCGTTCCTCGACCTTGTCTCTTGACTCAACTCCAAACCGTTGGCTTTCTTGCTAAATTTCTGTCCTTTAACTCTCCTTCTGGACAGGAGTGTCTGCAGAAAGCTGGCTACAGACCGCCATCTTGGCTCCTCCCCCACCCATAGTTTAAATTTTTTAAGAACTTACAGAAAAATTACCCCAATCATTATAAGCCCCAAATAAAATATAATATCAAAGAATCATTTCAAGAATTAGATGAGGGGATTATTTGCTTAGTTTCTGTTTTTTTTTTTTAAGCAGGGATAAAAGAAATTAGGAAAGTTAATTTAAATGAATTCAATTTAAATTAATTACAAATTGAATTAGTAATTAATACATTTTTTCTAGATCAGTGCTGTCCAACAGAACTTCCATGATTATGGAAATTATCTACAACTGCTATCCTGTGGGCAAACAAAAGCCCTATATGACTATTGAGCACTTAAAATGCAAGGTCAGACAATTAAGTTCTTGAACTCATCCTAGAAAAATTGCTTTAAAGAGTGGACTAGATGCTGGCATCAATGCAGAGTTTCCCAGGGTAGTACTTTGAAAGAGACCATAATGATATTCAGCAATGAGGTATGTAGCACATTTTCTAAGATGAGTTTGCGACCTTAATTGTCTGATGTTATATGGTTCTGGAGATTCAGGAACTGAATTTTAAATTTTTATCAATTTTATGAATTTAAATCTAGTCACATATGAGTAATGAACACAGTTACTCGCACAGTTCTGGATGATTCTGTATGGAAGATTTTGGGGTCCAAAATATATTTTCTGACCCTGAAAAGGGACCCTCAGCCAAATAGGGTGACTGTGTCTTTAGAAGCTTAGGTCTGTTGTAATTATATTACTAAGACAAAGCCTGTTGTCTTAGTAATCCACCAACCAGAAAATCTATAGACTTGCTATGGGAACCCTATTGGAGAAACACAGGTTTCTATGTCAACTCCTATTTGGGATACCTCTGAAAAATCCCCTATGACCAAAGACACCCTGAAATTACATTTTTTCTAATGGAATTAGGAAACTCTAATTGTTTCTGTCCATTGTTCTTAAGCAAGGCATTTGGGGCCCTTCCAAGAAGTAGGTTGAATATCTATTATAAGAAAAGAAAATTATACACTGTCTAAAGGCCCATTGTTGAAAAATTTTTCAATAAATATGTTTTTATCTAAAGGTTCTTTGTCAAAAATCTCTTGAGATTATGCTTGCCAATTCTTCTGATGTGTTTCTATTAAAAAAAATATATGCGAGAAATGCTTTTCTATCATGTTTCAAATAAGGTAAGAATATTATGATGAAATGTTACCATTGACCTTTATTTTGTACCCTGATTGAAACATTAGGGACTAAACATTGCCCCTACTCCTTTTGGAACAGTTTTGGTTGCCAGGGTCTCAGTTCTCTCTGACTTCTAGCCCAAAGTCCAGTGAGCTCCACTATCTTCCATTAGTAGAGGATACTATTTGCAGCAGCAGATATGCACAAATATCCCTGGCCAGCCTCCCAAACCTACCTCCATTGCCATGTGGAGACAACAGAACCATTAAAAGTTATAACATTATATTTACTTTTAATTTAAAAATATTTCCCTCTTTTTTATAGAATAGTTGAGAGGCCTGGAAAAAAAGACTTACAGTTGGTTGCCCTGGGGAAGAATCCTAGGAGGCAGAGATTAAAGAAATCTACATGAACCCAAGTTCTTGACAAGAGTGATTGACTTCCTGAGTTATTAGGAAAGTTGGTGGGAAACTGAAGCGAAGGGAGGATACTTGTTTTAGACAATAACAGATGCTGGAATGAATAAAAACAGGTGGTGGCATCACTTCCTTGTCAAGAGCCCACAGAAGGGCATCCACATTTGAATTCCGACTCAGTTTAAGCTTTGAAATTTAGCAGGGAAAGCTCCCTGTTGCCCTCAATAATTGGCTTGCTTCTTTTCTTCCCCTGCTCATATCTATACAGTATAAGCTTTTCGACTATGCTTTCCTTACCATATTAGACCAGAAGTTGTGCTTAGAGCCCATCTTACATAATCTTACTTTAAAAGAGAGAATACAAAAACAGACTTGTCAAGGGTCAACTAGTAATTACTAGAACTCCTGGCCCAGAGTTTGCTTCATATGGCACAAATTTCCTGTTTCCACAACCTTCAGCCAAGCCCCTATCTGCTCTCTGTTTCCTTCTCCTTTTTGTAATGAAATTTTAGCAGTTGGAGAGTCTAAATAAACTTGCAATAAGTACCTGTAGCCCTCAAGACTTCTGTTATACTTAATGTTTCAATTCAACCAATATTTAGTAAGTGACTACATTGCCCAATCCTTAGTACTACTAAGTGTTTCTCCAGCAGATAAAAGCTTCCAACATAGTCTCAGCACCTGTGGCTTAAGAGGCTAAGGCGCCAGCCACATACACCTGAGCTGGTTGGTTCGAATCCAGCCCAGGCCAGCCAAACAATGACGGCTGCAACCAAAAAATAGCTGAGTGTTGGGGCAAGTGCCTGTAGTTCCAGCTACTTGGGAGGCAGAGGCAAGAGAATTACTTGAGCCCAGGAGTTGGAGGTTGCTGTGAGCTGTGATGCCACTGCACTCTACCCAGGGTGACAGCTTGAGGCTCTGTCTCAAAAAAAACAAAACAAACAAACAAAAAGCTGGGCAGCACCTGTGGCTCAGTGAGTAGGGTGCCAGCCCCATAAGCCGGAGGTGGTGGGTTCAAACTGGCCCCGGCCCAGAAAAACTGCAAAAAAAAAATGGGCAGCACCTGTGGTTCAGTGGGTAGGGCACCAACCCCATAAAAAAAAAAAAAAAAAAAAAAGCTTCCAACATAGTTGCAACTAAGATTCTCTCTGAAAGTTATTTCATCTCTTCCCAAAAAGGAAGGCCTGGAAAACTCATACTTTATCTCAGTACGGTTAACCCATATTTTCTCATTTTCCTTTTCCTTCTAGCTGATTGATTACAGGTTTCCTCTTTTCTTTTTTTGTCTTCCTCATATCCTTGATTACTGTCTGTCTTTAAAGTTGAGCACAAGGTTCAGGGAAAGGATTGAGAATGCTTGGGGTGTAACCCCACAAGTCCTATCTTGCAGTTTCATTATGTGGGGATTAGGAAAAGATGACTGATGCTTGCAGTTCTGGTCTGTCTTTAGGCTTGGTTTGAGAGCGTGGGGATTCTGGCATGGAGGAAAAGAGTATAACTAAAAGTGTACAGAACTGCCTATCTAAAATCTGGTCCTTCTGGTTCCACTCACTTCTGCGGAAAATACACACACACACACACCCACACCCGAGCTGACCTTCTCAACCCATGCTTTATCTTCTGATCTTGCCTTCTTCCTCCAAACCTTTCTTCCTGGCTCGCTCCATCCCCACTCTCTCAACCCTAGTACAAGTCAACCTTATTTTTTGCCTGGACTCTTGACAGGTTTTTTGTTGTTTTGTTTTGAGACAGCCTCACTTAGTCACCTGGGCTAGAGTGAGACTTAGCTCTCTCACTCTTCAGGGGCACCCACACTGAATCTACCACCAGTTGTGTGAATGAATACTCTTCCCCTACTCTCAACCCTAACCCTGTCCCTGAACTCTGACCCTTCTTTCAGCTCTCAGTTTAAATGTTACTTCAAGAAAGTCATCCCTAATATCCAGAACTGTTAGATGTCCCCCTAGCAGCTTTAATTCTTTCCACTGCTCATTACGGCTATGATTATGTAGTAAGTCATTGTTTAAAGACTATCTCCCTTGTCAGAATATAAAACTCAGGAACTATGGCTGTTCACTGCCTTGTCCCCAGCATCTATTCCACTACCCCGCAAAGGGATTGTTTACTACCTATTTGTCGAACTAATGGCCACATTCACTTAGCTACCCGTATAGCCCCTTCCTTGACACAGGGGCTCTGGAATAGTAAGAACCTATCCTGTTCTGTGGTATCCTCTGTATTGTTATTCTTTTAACTGTGGTTTGGTTTGATTGTTTTTCCCTCTGCCTTCTTACATTTTATTTTTGAAAGGCAAGAAAGAACTCTTCCAAGGAATTGGAGCTGGCAGTTACAACCATACCAGGGTTCTCACACCCTGTCTTTTCTCATTTCCTTTATCTCCTGGAACCACCAGCAGTCTTAGAGTGACAAATCTTGAATTCTGATTCTCAATCTGCTGCAGTAAGATCCCCCAAGGCCCCAGTGAGACACCACTTTCTCTCCAAAAGCCTGTCTCCTCTTCTTAGAGCTTCTCCTTGCCAAAGCATTTCGTGTTTACCCTAGTTAGCAGTTACATTCTGGTTTTATTATGTTTTGATTCCCATCTACCTAACCTACTAAACTCTGTGCTCTCTAAAGGCAGATACCCTGAACTGATAGTGTCTAAATCATCTTTGTATCCTCAGCATCTAGAAAAACATTAGGTGTTTATTAAAAGAAATTGATTTTTTTATTGGTGTAGTAGCAGAGTGACTGGAGTAAAGTCCTTCGGTCTTATTTCCATTCATCAATTCCGTCATATACTCTCCCTCATTCCTACTGAGAAATACAGGGAAGAAAGATTTCCTATTTCCGTTCCTTTCCCTTGTTATGAAAGGTTTCAAAAATTACTGAGGAAGATAAAAATAGAGTGGTTTATAAAAGTAGGGAAGAAACTGAGTAATGCCAATAAATAGTTACATTGAGTATGTTTATGTTTAAAGCACCACAGCTCTTCCTCAAATAAGTTGAAAAGAACTTTAGTGTGGTAGAAGCATCTGGCAGAGGGCATCTGTTAAAATTGATGTCTCAAAAAATGAGAAAAAAAGGAATGAAGGAAAGAGAGAGAAAGAGCAATAGTCCATGTGATGATAAATTGCACATGTCTCATTGTTGATTCTTAGGACAATACCGTGTGCTTTGTATGCTCTGTAGTGCAAATCATCTTCCCTGATGCTTAAAATTCTAAAAATGTATTCACTAAGACCAAATATATAGACCTGGAAATACAGTTCCTAATCCCTCTCCTGCCCCTATCTGGCAGAGTGGTGTCACAGCCCGCTGCTGCAACCGCTTGTCAGGACCCAGGACTGGCCAGGTCTCAGGCCTGGTTTAACTAGGTTCTGGATGCAGACCACTATGCGTCCAGGAACAATTTCTCTTAGGTGCCTGAGGGCTATCTACTTCAGCTGGGGGGAGAGAGCGAGAAGAGCAGTCTTAGAATAAGTAGATCTTAGTCTTTAGTAGAGCTTGGTAATCTTCAGCAGAGAGACACCGTGCTGGTGTTCTGCAGGCAGGAGAGGAGACAGAGTCAGAGTAAGCAGGTTCGTGATAGAATGTGCATGCTCCCAACTGTCTTCTCCAGCCTAATATAAGGCTAATCTCATGCCTCTCAACACCACAGGTGTAGAGACTGCCAATTCACCAATGCTGTCATCTCGCGAGCTCTCATACTTGTTAGGAGCGCTAAATCCTTCTCCATACCCTTTCCACCCAGGTGTTCCATTATTGAGCTATACAGGTATTTCTTATAACTCTCACTCCTTCTAGCCATAGGCTATATCGGCTGCTACATTTCCACCCTTTTTTATATACAAACAAAATAATTTTCAATGTGGTAAGGGCAGTTCTTCCTGTTATCTAGCCCTTTTCTTACTAGGCAAAAGAATATGGTAATTGTCAAAGATCAGAACTGCAGCTATGGGCTCTTTAAATGATGAAGCCAAATAGAGATTTAAACTATTAGCCACTGATAGGGAAAAACCGTGATTGTAGTGTTAATTCCCTCAAAGGTCTTTTTAAACAGAGAAAAATCTTAGCTGAGAGAATTTACCGTTTAACTGTATGAACTTTCCTTTGATATTTACTTAATGGACAAACAAAAAATAACGCTTTCCTTGGGATCTTTGCAGGCAAGGATTTTTCTCTCGCTAGTCCAAAGGCTTTGCTACTCGGGGTCCTAACAAATCCACCCTTCACAGATCTTGGAAGACTGATACTCAAGGACCAATGGTCCCGCCCTTCACAGTTCCTCTCAAAGGCTCTGTTACTCGCAGTCCTTCAGTGGTCCCTTGGTAACAGAGTTCTTCCTGCTTTCAAGCTGCTTTTCCAGTAGAATTTTTGCTGATTCCAGACTTTTTTCAAACGGAGCTCCCTAGCACAAAGGTGTTTAACTCTTAGTTACTCTTCTCCCTCTTTGTCCTCCCTCTCATAATCCTCCAAAGGAGTCACTTGCTTCAGTGTCTCTTTCCCCTCTGGGCCAGGTCCAGGCTCTTTAGCTGGACCCAGTTATAGTACACAGATGATGAGAGGTGGGTTATCCCTTCACCATGCAGGAGAACCAAATATTCCACAAGCATATTTAATCTAATTATTCTCCATTGTCATCCATTGATCTGGTTTAATTTCCTCTGTTTTATGCTGAGGCACCACAGGTCTAACCAACCTGGCCAAGTGCTCCCATGGCATAGAATTGAATTATACTGTTTTTCTGAGAATAGTTTGAAATGAAATATTAAAGAAACTATGTTTTTAACTTCTTTCACTTAACAGGGGGTCCTTATTCTGGCCCAACTGATAATTTTCCTATAATAAAGGTTTTTCATCTTTATCAAATTGAGAACGACATTTGTTTGCCCAATGAAAGCCTTTTTTACACTTGGGACATACACCTGGAGGTTTATGTGCCCTTTGGTCCTTTTCTTTAGCATTCAGTGTCCTTTTCCCTTTTAAACACTTTTCTCTTATGGCCTAGCTTCCCCCATTTATGGCATCGGATGTTAACTGGGGGATTTGCCCTCTGATCTTCCAGCTGCCCAATTTGAGTTGTCATGTGATTGTAGCATTTACCTGCTTCAACTATAAGATTGTTCATCTGATCGCTCAACTGTTTTATGTCAGCTGCCATGATCTTAATCTGATCTTTAGCTGTTTCATCTGATATTTCAACTGCTGTATCTCATTTGCCATGATTTTTCTCTACTGGCTTTTTCTTTCGGCCTTCTATCTACTTTTTACAGTCTTTCCCTTTCAACTCTTAGAACCTTTGGCTACCTTAAAGGGACAGGAGCTCTTTAGCTGTTTCTTTTCACTCTGGAGTCTTAGCTTTTTTACAAAACATCACTTCTTCTATTTCTTCACCAGCCCCCTTAATATACCTCAATTATTTTCCTTTAAACAGAACTCTTAACTGCCAAAAAGGGATTCAGGTGTGGGTCTCTCAAAAACTACTTCCTGCTGGAGCGAGGGGAGGTGGGGTCTTGGTGTGTGCCACATCTTTTGGGGGAAAACACGATTGTAAGAGGGACTTTACCTAACAGATTCAATCAGTGTAACCTGGTTTCTTGTACCCTCAATGAATCCCCAACAATAAATAAAAAACAAAAACCTACTTCCTGCTGGCAATGGGCAAAGATACAGGGAAGGCAGTTAGAAGTTCTCTTTCCTAACTTAATTCTTGCAACCTGTTCCCAAACTTTTCTCTTTGCTGTTTTAATGTAGGCTTTTCTCACCCCTGAGGCTAAAGGTTTGTTTACTAAACGTTCTTCTTATCTTCCTAGTTCTATCCTTTCTCTTTCCCTCTTGTCTAGAGGCTTTTTTCTGCTTTTTTCTCCAGGCACTTCACAGAAGAGGCTGAAGGCTTTTATTAGCTTTTTTCCCACAGAAGAGGTAGTTAGAATTTGGAAAGAGAAAATGTGGGAATGAGGAAAAACCAAATGAAAAAGGCCTGTTGTTGGCTGTCTTTTTCTTAGATATTTCTTTTCCCTCTAAATATTTCTATTTCTCTTACTTCTCATTTGCTAAAGCTTATGTCCCTCTCGGTCCAATTTCACCGAATCCTGCTGTGGTCACCATTCATCACAAGCGCTGTCACCACTTGTCAGGGCCCAGGACTGACCAGGTCTCAGGCCCAGCTTAACTAGGTTCTGGATGCGGACCACTCTGCTATCTTGCTCAGGAACAATTTCTGTTAGGTGCCTGAAGGCTATTTACTTTAGCTGGGGAGAGAGAGAGAAGAGCAGTCTTAGAATAGGTAGATCTTAGTCTTCAGTAGAGCTTAGTAATCTTCAGCAGAGAGACTAGGAGAGGAGACAGAGTCAGAGTAAGCAGGTCTGTGATAGAACGTGCATGCTCCCAACTGTCTTCTCCGGCCTAATATAAGGCTAATCTCATGCCTCTCAACACCACATGTGTAGAGACTGCCAATTCACCAATGCTGTCATCTCGAGAGCTCTCATGCTTATAGGAGAGCTAAATCTATCCCCATGCCCTTTCCACCAAGGTGTTCCATTATTGAGCTATACAGGTATTTCTTATAACTCTCACTCTTCCTAGCCATAGGCTATATGGGCTGCTACAGAGTGGCCTTGGTCAAATCAGATTACCCTCTGTAGTTAATTGTGTTGCATATGGAGCCTCTTGTTACAGATTAAAAAATAGAAAGCCTCCCAATGCAGCTTTCTTTTATTTAAACCAGCCCTCATAGAACCACATGTTGACATGGGTAAGGATATAGTCAGGCCATGTCTGCTAGATGAGAAAGTAGATTGATACATTTATCGAAGGTTTGATATCATATCTGCAGCAACAAATATTTTCTGAGAAAACCACTTCTGGCTAATGGTTAATTAATTTTCATTTAGGTGTTTCTTTTTTTCTTCATTTCAACTGGTATTTATATAAAGCCAGTTACTCAGAAGAAATGACCTAATATGGAAGAAATGTTCATCAGGAAATCTATGCTCTGGATCTGCTCCACCACTATAAGCTGTGTGATCTTAGACACTTTTCTTTTTTTCTTTTTGTTGTTTTTTTTTTTTTTAGACAGGTCTTCACTCTTTTGCCTAGGCTAAAGTGCAGTGATGCCTTCATAGCCTCAAACTCCTTTTCTTCAGTGATGCTCCTGCCTCATCCTCTTAAAGCACGGAGATTATAGATGTGAGCCACCATGCCTGGCCAATCATTTAAATAATACTGACAGTTGCCACTTACTGTATCTACTCTGATCACTATAATAAGCACTTTAGAAGTACTATTTTCATTCTCACAAAACCCTTCATGAAAATTGCTATTAGCCTCATTATACAGATGACTAAAATGAGGCTCAGAAAAGGTAAGTAATTTCCCCAGTTCATGTAGCTAGTATAATAAGTGAGATCCAAAGCCCTTGCTTTTTCTACTGAATGAATTCTTTAGACATTATTTTTTTTAACTATAAAATTAAAGAATTTAATTATTTGACCTCTGGGGCAATAACTTATGGGATTTGTTGGCTTTTTATTATGGAAAATTTTAAACACTCATAGGAATAGAGAGACTAGTACAGTGACTCATCCCTTAGCCATGACAATCATCACTTCATAGCCACTCTTCATTTATACCTATCCACTGTCCTCCCCACCTTAGTCCCTACTAGGCTGTTGTGAAGCAGTCCACATACATTATTTGATCTGCAAATATTTCAGTATTTGTCATGGAAAGGAAAGAAATCTTAAAATCAACCACAATGCCATCAGCATACCTAAAATTAATAAGAATTCTTTAATATCATCAATATCCAGTGTTTAATTTTTCCTGATTTTTCTCTCTTCTTATAGTTCAAAGTATTTTAATAGCAAACTTACAGGAACAGTACAAAAGATAGACAACATTAAAAAACATATACTTGGCTTGGCACCTGTGGCTCAACGGGCTAAGGCGCCAGCCATGTACACCTGAGCTGATGGGTTCGAATCCAGCCTGGGTCCGCCAAAAAACAATGACAGCTGCAACCAAAAAATGGCCGGGCGTTGTGGTGGGCGCCTGTAGTCCCAGCTACTTGGGAGGCAGAGGCAAGAGACTCGCTTAAGCCCAGGAATTGGAGGTTGCTGTGAGCTGTGATGCCACGGCACTCTCTCCAGGGTGACAGCTTGAGGCTCTGTCTCAAAACAAACAAACAAAAAACATATACTTATTTGCATGTAGGACAAGTGAGTTAGAAAAGTATAGCAAATGGATGGAATGATAAAAATGCTACTAACATTATTCAGTTGTCATCAAAAAAAATTTACAGCTGTGGACCTCTCCTTGCAACAGCTGTGCAAGAGCAGAACAGGAGCTGCCGTGGCAGCAGGAGTCACGGCAGGACAAGCATTGAGAAAGTTTCTTCCACTCTCTGATGGGTATTGGTTGAAAGGTGTGCAGCTGAAACTGTAACCAAGGAGGCATTATTTCCAGAAAAATCTCAAAGAAAAGTATTGCAAACAACAGTGGTAGCTGTTGGATCAGGCTCTAAGGAAAGGGTGGAGAGATTCAAGCAGTTAGTGTGCAAGTTAGGGATAAGGTCTCCCGGAAGATGGCGTCACCAAAGTAGTTGTAGATGAAAAGGATTATTTCTTATTTAGACAAGGTGATAGTTTTGGAAAGTATGTAGACTGAAATGAATCACTATTGAAATGGCATCGACATGAAGCTGCCCATCCCACTGAAGTTCTGAAATCATTCATCATGTAAATGTCTCTATTTCATTTTTAAAAACTCATGATATCTATACTGCTGAAAAAACAAAAATAAAAAATTTACTTGTTTTTTAAAAATCCAAGTGTTGGCATTGTCTAGAAAATTTTAACAGGTTTATTTATAATTGTTAGAAAGTCAAATGGTTGGGCGGTGCCTGTGGCTCAGTGAGTAGGGCACCGGCCCCATATGCTGGAGGTGGCTGGAGGTGGCAGGTTTCGGCCAAAACTGCAAAAAAAAAGAAAGTCAAATGGCTAAAATTTATTCGCTGAAACATTTTGACTTGCATTAACCCTTTGTGTTCCTGAATTTACATTAAAAATTCAGACAAATGAAAATGGAGGGCTCAGTGGGTAGGGAGCTGGCCCCATATACCTAGGGTGGTGGGTTCAAACCCGGCCCCGCCAAACTGCAGCAAAAAAATAGCCGGGCGTTGTGAGAGGCGCCTGTAGTCCCAGCTACTCAGGAGACTGAAGCCAAAGAATCGCCTAAGCCCAGGAGTTGGTGGTTCCTGTGAGCTGTGTGACACCACGGCACTCTACCAAGGGCAAAAAAGTGAGACTCTGTCTCTACAAAAAAAAAAAAAAAAGAAAATGGAGGCTCAGCGCCTGTGGCTCAACGGGCTAAGGCGCCAACCACGTACACCTAAGATGGCGGGTTCGAATCCAGCCCGGGATGCATCAACAACAACAAAAAAAATGGCCGGGCTTAGTGGCAGGCACCTGTAGTCCCAGCTACTTGGGAGGCAGAGGCAAGAGACTCACTTAAGCCAGGAATTGGAGGTTGCTGTGAGCTGTGATGCCATAGGCATCCAGGGTGACAGCTTGAGGCTCTGTCTCAAAAAAAAAAGAAAAAGAAAATGGAAAAAGTGCCAATGCCTGATTTCTGTCCTCTTATTTTTCCACTTGAAGCCTTTGTACTTAGGTACTGTTTGACCCTATTGGGGGGGGGGAAAAATCTAACATTTAGAACTACGAGTATCAGGAAGAAGACAATTTGTGTGTGGTGTGTGTGTGTGTGTGTAATACTCACATCACAATGGATTCTTAAGCATGTTCTCCACTTATGCTTCTTGCTGGCTGAATGTCTTTTGCCATAATTGTTACACATTTGACAGGGACAGCACACAGGTTGATGTCTTCAAAAAGGCCAACTGAACAGGGCTTACGTGCCTCTGCAAAACACCAGTAGCTGTGCACTGGAAGCGCAGTTATGTTTTGAAGCCCTACGCAATTACTGGCACCAGACACTGGAAGGGAAATTTGCAGTCAGAACTTCTGTAGACTTCTGATTTCTAATTTCTTTTTTTTTTTCTTTTCTTTTTTTAATAATTTTATTGAATCATAATTATGTACATTGGTGCAATCACAGGACACGATTCATATACATTCAGAAATATTTTGATCATATGATTTCTAATTTCATGGAGTGCCCACAATAGCAGCCCTGTAAGGATGCGGTCCTCTCCCTGTAGAGGGCGCACTCTCGCAAGCCGTTCTTGTAGCTTATTTGCTTCCCAGGTGTTTTACCGCAGTGGATTTGCAGTCTGCTCTGCACCAGCCAAGGAATAAAGACTTCTTTACCCCCTTTTCCTGCAGCTCTGAAGTTCAATGAGCTACAGGCAGCGTGCTTGCGCTCTCTTTACAATCTTTTAAATCTCTTTTAATCTGTGTGTTCTTCAACCCTCCTCCCCATTTTTGTGTTTCTTGTATGTTGCAAAACCCTAAAGAGGGTGGCACCTGTGGCTCAAGGAGTAGGGCGTCGGCCCCATATGCCAGAGGTGGCGGGTTCAAACCCACCCCCTGCCAAAAACTGCAAAAAAAAAAAAAAAACAAAAAAGAAAAAGAATAAAACCAAATAGTTTCTTATTGTTTGTTTTTGCTGATTGCCTTCCTGTGGCATCCGTTAATCTGTTTATATTTTCCCTTTATCATCCATAAGTTGCTAGAGAGATCTAGGTTTAAACTGATTTCAAGGTTTTATGGGATTTTTTGTTATTATTATTATTTTGAGACAGAGCCCCAAGCTGTCACCCTGGGAAGAGTGCTGTGGCATGACAGCTCATAGCAACCTCCAACTCCTGGGCTCAAGCAATTCTCCTACCTCAGTCTCCCAAGTAGCTGGGACTTCAGGCACCCACCACAATGCCCGGCCACTTTTCAGTTGCAGCCATCATTGTTGTTTGGCGGGTCCAGGCTGTATTCAAAATTCAAACCCGCCAGCTCAGGTGTATGTGGCTGGAGCCATAGCCGCTTGAGCCACAGGTGCAGAGCCTCTTATTATTATCATTATACACTTGATCTTAGCCAAAAGGCTGAGAAGCGATATATTATTATCATTATTATTATTACTGCAAGAATAGTTCATAAAGCTGTGGTAAGTACTTCATAGGAGGTAGCAATTTCTGCTTGTCTGTCTTTTTATGATGGTACCTGGATGATAATGCCTAGTTATATATTTTTCATCATTAATACTTTGAGAATTTTTACTGACAGTTTGGTCATTCAATTTGAAATTTTTTCAGGTTTTTCTTTTGTCCCAAGGTCTATCCCACTAGGAATATACAGTCAAATTATTATGTTGATTACTGCTGATACTCAAAAGATTAAACAACCAGTTGGAACCAATCAGAATAGACAGCCCCCTCCTATACCATGAAAACCCTGTAGTTGTTGGGCTTTCAGGGTAGGAGGTAGGAAAGGGTGGTAGCTCAGGGCTGCAGCAGTTTACCAACCCATATGAAATTGCTTCCATGTTTTAAAACCTGGGAAGGCCATACTCTGCATAATGACTGCTACAAACTCTGATATTTTTAAGTTCCCTTCTCATTCCAATATGAACTTACAAAGTCACTCAATTGAGTTACAATTTTCCTGCTTCCTTACTCTACTAGGCTTTACTTATACATATATATGAAAATTGTATAATATTATACATGATTATTTTATATAATTCTGAAAGTTTTGACCAATAAAATAAACCACAAAACAGAAACGTGAATTATGACTATTAGGAAGCAATTGCCATTTATTTATTTATTTAGACAGGTCTCACTTTGTCACTCTCAGTAGAGTAGTGTGGCAGCATAGCTCACAGCAACTTCAAACTCTTGGGCTCCAGTGTTCTCCTTGCCTCAGCCTCCCAAGTAGCTGGGACTACAGGCACCTGCCACAACACTCAGCTAATTTTAGAGATGGGTTTCACCCTGGCTCAGACTGGTCTTCTAAGCTCAAGCAATCTACCCACTTTAGCCTTCCAGAGTGCTAGGGTTATAGGCATGAGCCACCACGTCTAGACTAAAATTACCAGTATTTAGAACCAATATAATTAGATACCTAAAACAGAATGAACTAAAAAATTAGAATGACCAGATTATAGATGCAAATTTGTAGGCTAAGTAGGCCCCCAAAATCTACAATGATGGAGCAAGCTATCTTGGTTTATTTCTGCCAAAATTCTTAAGGATTAATCCATTCTAGCAGGTATCTGTGATATTGCCTTCCTGAAAAGTTCTTTTCTATGAACTAGTATCCCCTTTCCCCACCATCAGCCATGTGGCTGTTACAAAACTTTTCCTCGCTTACATGAGCTGACTCCTCTGGTCACACTTGATTGGTCCAAGGATAGGCACCTGACCTATGCCAGTCCAATCAGAGGCCTTCCTTTGGATTTTTCAAACTAAAATTAAGAAAGTCAGCCAGATGATTGTTAAAAGACACTGGTTCAGAGAGCTATTGGTGTCCATGTTTTCAGCTTCATGAGAAAATTCTGTCTGCAGCGATACAGATGATATGCAAAGAGGAGCCACCAATTAATAAAGGAACTGTTGATGGCAATGGAGTCTCTCCAGTTATTTTTGAGGTACAGCTACAGCCCTGCCCATCTCTTGGGTTGGCTTTTTAACTCTTTTTTGGAATCCATAAGCCAGTAATTTCTGATTTTTGTCATAGCTAATTCAAATTAATTTCGACATTTGCTATCAAAAGAATTCCTACTTCAGTAAACAAAAGGAAATACATGGAATAAATTTTCCATAAGTAATAGATTTTATAATTAATATGCAAATCCTCTTAATTCCCTAACCTATTATCAAATTTTTTTAAATCCAAGATTTTTAATTGTGTGATTTCATTTAAAACTTGGATGTTCATAGGGTAGGGTGTGGTAGGAAAGACAGGAGTCAAGTCTAGAGAGGTAAATTGAAATTAAAATATATAGCACCTTGGGTGGCACCTGTGGCTCAATGAGTAGGACCATATACCAAGGGTGGCAGGTTCAAGTCCGGCCCCAGATGAACTGCAAAATAAAAAAATAGCTGGTGTTGTGGTGGGTGCCTGTAGTCCCAGCTACTTGGGAGGCTGAGGCAAGAGAATCGCCTAAGCCCAGGAGTTGGAGGTTGCTGTGAGCTGTTTGACGCCATGGCACTCTACCAAGGGTAATAAAGTGCAACTCTGTCCCTACAAAAAAATAAAATAAAATCTATAGCACCTTATAAAGGACCTTAAATATCATGTTAAGAAGTTTGAACTTTATCCCATAGGTAATCAGGATCAAGCATTTGGAAAGCTTTCAAGAAGGGGAATGATATGTTTAGATCTTTAGGATATTTAGATAAATAATTCTGGTGGCCATTTGAAACTTCAGTAAAATGGGGGGAAAAGGGAAACAGTTTAGTAGGTGCCTTTCCTGGAAACCTAATCATTTCAGGTGTTCAAGACAGAGTTGATAAGAGACTATCATAGGAAAGTTATCCTGAAAATGGTTGAGAAATGGAAGGAGTCAAGAGATATTTTGAAGGTACAATTGGCACTACAAAATGGTCACTTTGACACAGGGGGTGAAGGTGAGGGAATAGAGAAGTCTGACTAGATGGGAATGCCATCAACACAGGAGGAGGGGACACTAGTCTAACTGGGCATCACTCACCTTTATGGTGCTAACAGGCATGGTATCCTTTTAGGATTGTTTACTTGTGGCAGTCATATTCTCTGTCATTTCCAAGGCAGCCATAGTATGATTATATCCTGGCAAGTTGTTTTACTATATTAGAATTCCCCCCCACACACACAACGTAGGATGCCAAAGAAATTGTTGAATTCTGAAAACCTAGAATTCTTACTTCGTCTCTGATGTGGAAGGCATTAACTGAGATTTTGTCATGCTGATATATAGATCTGGTAGAAACCTTTGACTTAATGAATATAATTAAAAGTAATTATAGTCAGCCTTAAATTTTGTAATATTGCATATAGAGAATGCCATTGAGTCATTGTCTATTCTGCCTTCACTACCTTCATGATTAGAAGTAGAGGAATTAAAATTCTATAATGAAATAAGATTGGAAAGATATGATAAAGTGATAGGAGGCTCCCGTTTTCAAAGTAAATATTTTTGTATTGCTGGGTGCGGTGGTTCACACCTACCTGTAATCCTAACACTCTGGGAGGCTGAGGCAGGTAGATTCTCTGAGCTTAGAGGTTTGAGACCAGCCTGAGCAAGAGTGAGACCCCATCTCTAAAAACAGCCAGGCATTGTGGTGGGCGCCTGTAGTCCCAGCTACTTGGGAGGCTGAGGCAAGAGAATCGCTTGAGCCCAAGTTTGAGGTTGCTGTGAGCTATGACACCATGGCACTCTACCAAGGGCAGAAAGTGAGACTCTGTCTCAAAATATATACATAGATATTTTGTATTAAAAGCAATTCACCAGAAGACCCATAACCACCATACCTTCCCTATGGTATTAAAGAGTTCTCATCCACCTGATTTCTAAAGCAAAATTATCAAATGTCAGTAATATAACATGTTCTGTATTAAAAACTAAACTAGTCCTAGTTCTTATCCTTGAAGGCTAGATCATCATCATTCCAGTATTTTTTGGAAAGTGTGAAATTCCAATTTATAGATGGTGATGTTGGCAAAAGTGAAAGTTCAGCGGCATACACACTTATGAAGCAACTGACATCTCTGTAATTCTGACAACACTAACAAGCTACAGAAAATTGCCCGCGTCCTACTTGGTTTGGTTTCCATTCCTTTGCTAAATCCTTTACATCAGCACTTATTGATAAAAATATAAAGGAAACCACATGTGTAATTATTTAACATTTAATTTCTAGTAGCTACTTTTTTTTTTTTTTTTTTTTGCAGTTTTTGGCCGGGGCTGCGTTTGAACCCGCCACCTCTGGCATATGGGGCTGGTGCCCTACTCCTTTGAGGCATAGGCGCTGCCCCCAGTAGCTACACTTTTTTTTTTTTTAAACAAGTGAACAGTTTATTAAGAATTAAACAAAGGTTCAGCAGGAAGCAGTTAGATGAGTCTTCCCCCTTTTTCCCTAACAGCAGTTAGAGTTTCTACTTCGAGAGGGAGAATTGATGAAGGACATTTGGCACCCTAGACAGCTCAGCAGAGCTGGCGGACCTGCAGCCTCCTCCTTGGAGGTATCGGTGCTGCGCCAGCCAGCTGAAGAACCAGCGGCTGGATGACAAGCAAGGAGGGGGACCTCCAACCCCCACCAGAGGCTCCAATAGCCAAAAAGTCCAGACAACTGCAGAGGAGATACCTGTGCCTTGGTGTCTCCTTCACTTCACACTTAGGACTAAATGTGGAACCCCCATTTCCTATGCCTAGGTCAATTTCATGAGAATTTCCTAGGCCTCAATTCCTTGAATGGACTGTGTCCATTCTTTGATACATTCATTCACTTTGCCCTGGCTGAAGAGACTGTGTTCATTCATTTCCTGGCCAAGGAACCTATACACCTATATATACCCCGAGACTAAAAGCCTAAAGGGGGAGACAGGGAAAGACAGGGAGAGAAACAGACAGAGCTTTTCTCTCCCCACTTGAGTTCTCTCTCTCTACCAGGAGCTTTAGTGTTTTCTGTATTCTTTTCTGTAAATAAATTCTGTCTTACCAGTGGAAAAAAAAAAGAAAAAGAAAATGCCATGAAGGCTATGTTAAACAGTTAGATGAAAACATTTCAGATTGTATATGAAACCAGCACATTATACCCCTTGATTGCACTAATGTACGCAGCTGTGATTTAATAAAATATATATATATATTAAAAAAAATAATGTTTTCTCAGCTATCTGAGCATCTTTATCCAGTCAACTTGACATATAAAATTAACTATCACATAAGCTTTGATGTAATTTCTATGTAATTGCTCTTTGATGTTCATAGAACTTCTTGAACCTATAGGTTGATATTCTTTATTAGCTTTGGGAATTTTATTTCTTTCTTTTTTTTTTTTTTTTTTTTGAGACAGAGTCACTATGTCACCCTTGGTACAGTGCCATGGCATCACAGCTTACCACAACCTCAACTCTTGGGCTTACATGATTGTCTTACTTCAGCCTCCCAAGTAGCTGCTGGGACTATAGGCGCCCACCACAAGGCCTGGCTATTTTTTTGTTTTAATTGTTATTGTTGTTTGGCAGGCCCAGGTTGGGTTCGAACCCACCAGCTCCAGTGCCGCTGAGCTACAGGTGCCGAGCCTAGAGTATATTTGTAATCACAGTAAAATTAAGTTAAAGATCATTAATAGAGAGATATTTGGAAAACTCCTACAAATTTGGAAATTACATATAATTCTAAACAATCCAGGGTCAAAGAAATCAGATAAAAAATTAGAAACTATTTTGAACTGAAAACATGTGAGATGCTGAAGTTATGGTCAAAGGGAACATTTCAGCTTTATATGGTTACATTAGCAAAAAAGAAGACTGAATATCAATTTTATGCATTATCACCATAACCTAGAAAAATAAAGGCAATTATACCCAAAGTAAGCACCATTTATGTATGTTACCACTATACATTTAGTTGAATAGCTAAAATTAAAAAGACTGATAATATTGTTTTATAGTAACAATTAGAACTCTCATATATTACTGGTGGTAATGTAAAATGATACCATCCAAAGACAATGATACAAAAAAATTTACAAAAAATACTTATAGCAGCTTTATTCATAATAGCCCCAACCAACAACCCAAATGTCCAATAGCAGATGACTAGGTAAACAAATAGTGATATAGTCAAAGATAAAATGACTGTCATTTTACAGTTTTTGGCCGGGGCTGGGTTTGAGCCCTCCATCTCTAGTACATGGGGCTGGCACCCTACTCACTGAGCCACAGGCGCCTCCCATGACTATCATTTTATATTTTCTTTTAATCCTCATTGTCCTGGTATTCTCTTTCATGTCCCCCCCACTGGCAGCCATTCTAATGTTTGATCTGGATCCTTTTATTTGTAGTATTATTTTAGAACAGGTTCTGATTTTAATATTTAAATATGCATAAATGGTATTGTTTTGCAGATCTCATGCTGGGTCTATCTGTTTATACTTGAGCCAGTTTTCATATACTGCATTAATGTAAGTCAGCATCTGGTAGTCCTATCACCAATCCACCCTTTACCCTTTTTTGAAAGTACACTTAGTGTCTATTCCTAGAGCTTTATTAATCAATATTCATTTTTGAATAAATTATTAAGTTTCAAGAAAAATCCAGTTAAAATTTTGACTGAAATTATCTTTTAGGAAACCAAATATCTCTCATTTACTGAGAATTTCTTTTATATCATGTAAAAAAACTTTAAATTTGTTTCTATAGCAGTCTTATATATTTTGGGAATATTCTTAGAAAACTGACAATCTGCTTTTGGGAATGTATATTGTTTTTTAATTATATTTCTAATCGGTTATTACTTATGTGGAGAAATGCTTTTAAAAATTTGTCTCCTTTTTTTTTTTTTTTTTGAGACAGAGCCTCAAGCTGTCATCCTGGATGGAGTGCTGTGTCATCACAGCTCACAGCAACCTCCAATTCCTGGGCTCAAGCGAGTCTCTTGCCTCTGCCTCCCAAGTAGCTGGGACTACAGGCACCTGTCACAATGCTTGGGCATTTTTTGGTTGCAGCTGTCATTGTTATTTGGCGGGCCCAGGCTGGATACGAACCCGCCAGCTCAGGTGTACGTGGCTGGTGCCTTAGCCCGTTGAGCCACAGGCGCCGAGCCATGTCTGCTTTTTTAAAATGAAAGTATTTCATCTGAAAACATTGACAGTTTTATTTTATCTCTAGGTTCAAAATAGTTTTCCTTCAGGAGACATTTCTTCATTTGAGCATTTCAATGGCAGTTTCATTCTTCTCCATTATAAGTCCTGCATTGCTTTTGTTAGCTTTGTTTTCCCTCCAGATGCTTTAAGATCATATGTTCTAGGAAATTTCATGAAAATCTGTTCAGGTGTGGGCTATTTATTTATTTTAATTCCTCATGCTTAATAGTTAGTGGGCCTTTCCAAACTTAAGACACTTTATCTTCTTGATAGCTGTGGTAAATACTCATGTTTAATTTTTCTCTGTATTCTGGGAAATTTCTTTGACTTTATATTCCAATTATACTCAAATTTTAATTACAGTAATTTTATTTTTAATTTGTAAAGGTACTTTTATAAGGTCTAACAGGCTGTCTGGGAAGTTATTTTCTCTTCTTCAAATTATCTATTTTCACCAAGATCAGCTATAGTCTCTTGCCTTTCTCTTTCTTGCTGCAGTTTTGTTTTTTTTTTCCCTTATAGTTTAAGCAAACACACACACTGGAATGCTTAACTCTATCTAGACTTCAGTGTGGTTTGTTCCCTCTTCACTTCAATCAAGTTTCCAATCAAATGTCAGGTATTCCAGAAAGACCTCTGACTATCTTATCTAAAATAAACTCCCCATTTCCCTAGAATGCTCTATCTCCTTACTTTAGTTCTATGTTTTTCCCAAAGCACAGCATTAGTTAACATTTATAGTGTTTCTCCCTCCCCGCTGAATATAAACTCCGTGAAGGCAGGAATGCTTTCTATCATGTTTATCCTGGTATCTCCAATGCTTAGGTGTTGTGTGCCACATGGTAGGTACTTTGTATTTCTTAACCAGAATATAAAAGGAAGGAAGAAAACAAAGAAGTGAAAACATAATAAGCGGAATATTCTAAAAGGTTTATGTCTCTGCTATTACATACTAAGGTATATTTCCCCAAGTTCTTCCTGGTTGGAAAGACTACAAATTTAGTATACCTAGGTTTTGCATACATGGATGGGACTTGTCAACTGACAGGCTTAACTTAATAAAATCAGCATCCTTCAAGTCTTGTTCATATTAAGCAGATTCTAACTAATCTTGTACTAAGGCTGTGTGAAAGGAAGTCATGGGAGCATGCTAAGAACTGTAGCCATTTAAATGCAATGCATATAATGTTTTTATTAAGTAACTTCCTTTTACTTAAAAGCCTGAAGGAAATATAATGCTACAATTTCTTTTGTTATCAGTAAAATACCATTTGAATTATAACAGCTTACGTAGTCCTTCTAAATTTCTCCTGATCAAGTAAAGCTGATCAATAAAAAAAAATCTCTACAAACAAAACAGCAAGAAAAAAATACCAGAGAATTATCTTATGATTCAAAATGAGGAAAAAATTTTGAACTCCAACTCAAAATCTAGAAGTCACAGTAAAATGATTGATAAATTCAACCACATGAAAATAAGAAAAACTCTTTTTCATGGAAAAAAAACATTAAGCAAAGTCAAAACACAAAATGAACTGGGGAAGAAAAGCAAGTCATAATGAAGGGCTGATTTCCTTTAAAATATATATATATATTATAAAAATATGATTTTCTTGGCCAGGTGTGGTGGCTCACACCTGTAATCTTAGCACTCTAGGAAGCCAAGGGAGGAAGATCCCCTGAACTCAGGAATTCAAGACAAGCCTGAGTAAGAGTAAGACCTGTCTCTATTAAAAATAAAAAAAATAGCTGGATATTATGGTGCCAGGCCTTATGGTACCACTTGTAGTCCCAGTAACATGGGAGGCTGAGGCAAGAAGATTGCTTCAACCCAGGAGTTTGAGGTTGCTGTGAGCTAGCCTGATACAAGGGCACTCTAGCCTAGGACAACAGAGTGAGACTCTGTCTCCGTGTGTGTGTGTGTGTATACATATATATGTAATTTTCTCAATATATATGAAGAAGTCCTACAAATCAATAAGAAACATAACAAATCAAGAGAAAAATGGACAAAGGATATGTCAGTTTACAGAAAGATAATAAAAATGGCTCTTAAACATATGCAAAGATGGGCAATCCAAAGATGTGGAGAAATAATTACTCTTACGTATTGCTGGTAGGAGTGTAATTTGATTCAATTCCACACTGAGGGAAATTTGGAACAAAAATTATAAATGTACATACTCTTTGTCTCACCAATTCAACTTCTAGGACTCTTCTAATAGATATATTCACAAACGTGTGACCTGAACTTCCTCAACATAGTAAAGGGTATGTATGAAAACCCATATTTTACATCACACTCAACAATGAAAGACTGAAAACTTTTCTCAGAAGATCTGGACGACCTTAACTTCTTTACCTTCAACATTGTCCCGGAAGTTCTAGTTAGAGCAATTAGGCTAGAAAAAAATTAAATGGCATCCAAATTAGAAAGAAATAAAACTCCCTATTTGTAAATGACGTACTCTGAGATAAAAGAAAATCCCAAAGAACCTGCAAAAAGCTATTATAGCTATTAAATGAATTCAGAAAAATTGTAGAGTGAAAGATTAATACACAAAAATAAATTGTTTCCATACATCAGCAATAAACAATCTAAAAAGAAAATTGAGAAAACAATTGCATTTATGACTGTCCTTTTTCAAACTTAAGGACATAACATTGCTCTTTTTTTCCCATGGTCATTGATGGAAAGGTTTATTTTTAGCAGAACACACTGCTACTCTGCATAATTTCAGTTTTTATTTTTAAAGAAGAAGGCAGGCTAAGTGTGGTGGGTCATGCTATAATCCTAACATTCTGGGTGGCTGAGGAGGCAGAATCCTTGAGTTCAGGAATTTGAGACCAGTCTGAGCAAAGTGAGACCCTGATCTCTACTAAAAATAGAAAAATTAGCCAGGCATGTTCGTATGTGCCTATAATCCCAGCCTCAGGAGGCTGAGTCAGGATAATAACTGGAGCACAGGAGTTTGAGGTTGGTGGGAGCTAAGCTGAGGTCATGGCATTCTAGCTTGGGTGACAGAGGGAGAGAGAAAGAAGACAGGAAAAAGATAGGAGAGAGGGAGGGAAGAAGGGAGAAGAACTTATTGCACAGGCAAGGAGCTGGGAGGTAAATACAAAACCCTCACTAAGAACTATATTGACTGAGCAATAAAGTTGAAAAATTACTACCTCTAAGATTATCAGCAATAGTGAGGATATAACTGGCATAGCACAATAGCATCACAGCAGTAAATCATAGCATAATACCAAAAGTTAAAGATTTTTCTGTAAAAAAATAGAATACTATTAAAAGATTTGTATATCTATTTTTTTTTTAATGATAACCTGTTGTTGAAAGCTGAACTACAATTCACATGGTTACTGACTGTTATGTGGTAGATAATTAAAATATTTTGACTTTATAAGGATTCAACTTTGGCCATGAAAAAAACATTAAGAAGTCTTCAAGAAAACTGGTTACATATCTACATTCTTTATATATGTAGCCTTTCTAGTGGGAAAACCCTAAGAAGTGGGTAACCAATAAAGCAGCCCAGGAATAATAAGAATGTATATAGTGGCTACAAAAAACACTTTAGTAAAATAATAAATGTAAATGTTTCATTGTTTAGAAAAGTCTTACATAGTTAAAAAACATGAACTGTATTTTGAAGCATTTCTCAAAAAAATTTATAAAAGTGAACAAAGCTGGGTGGCGTCTGTGGGTCAGTGAGTAGGGTGCTGGCCCTATATACTGAGGGTGGCAGGTTCAAACCTGGCCCCAGCCAAACTGCAACAAAAAATAGCCGGGCGTTGTTGTGGGCACCTGTAGTCCCAGCTACTCGGGAGGCGGAGGCAAGAGAATCGCCTAAGCCAGGGTGACAAAGTGAGACTCTGTCTCTAAAAAAAAAAAAAAGTGAACAAAGCTACTGAAATATTTAACATTTTAACATACATTGTTTTACTAACATACATTGATATTACTAAGAAGTTTGCAAACTAGGACCGGCTCAATTTCCCTAAGATTTTTAAGAAACTAAAGATATATTATTCCCATTTGCTAAGCACCTCCCAAATTGTACACGCAAGTGATGTATAAATAATAAATCAACATATTCACTTATCTATTTATATATTACCTTCTAGGAAATATGGAAAGTGAATTAGTCATTAAAACATGTCAATGCTGATATAATGACATCTTAATAGAGGAATGGTAAGTAATATACCACGTTTGCTACCAGTCTTTCCCTCATTTGTGGTAAGCATTCTAACTAATCAAAGCAGTCCCTTCCCCAAGCCCAGTCAAAATATTTTTTCAAACAGAGCTTTAGACAGCCAATAGCTACTATCAATCAATTGAAATAAGCAAGCGAAAAAAAAAGAAAGAAAGAAAATAAGCAAGAGAGATTGAGAATATTTGCCATTCTTTCCTTGGTGCCTTACAAGAATCAATAAACCACAATGACCAACAGGCCATAGAAAAAACACATACAGATGTAACTGAGGAGCATTTAAGTTAAAAACACGTAATGTAGGGTTTGTTTGTGCTCTGAAGAGTCATAAATTGTTTCACTCATTCACCTCACAATGGAGGTTATAGAATTATAAATAAGAGGACATTAAGTTGAAAGCAAGATTTGGCTGATATTCTACTTCTTCTTAATCTATGAGTTACTATTAAGACTGAGACATTTTGGCTCGGCGCCTATGGCTCAGCGGGCTAAGGCGCCAGCCATGTAAACCTGAGCTGGCGGGTTCGAATCCAGCCTGGGCCCGCCAACCAACAATGA
>CAUYON010207804.1:0-26270 GCA_963573935.1 Arctocebus calabarensis
TTTTTTTTTTTTTTTTTTTTGAGACAGAGCCTCAAGTTGTCACCCTGGATAGAGTGCCATGGCATCACAGCTCACAGCAATTCCTGGGCTCAAGCGAGTCTTGCCTCCGCCTCCCAAGTAGCTGGGACCACAGGCACCCGCCACAACGCCCAGCCATTTTTTGGTTGCAGCCGTCATTGTTGTTTGGCGGCCGGGCTGGATTCGAACCCGCCAGCTCAGGTGTATGTGGCTGGTGCCTTAGTCCGCTGAGCCACAAGCGCCGAGCCTATAGTAAATATTCTTAAGAATATGTTTATAGGCTCAGCGCCTGTGGTTCAACAAGCTATGGCGCCAGCCACGTACACCTGAGCTGGAGGGTTCGAATCCAGCCCAGGCCCGCCAAACATCAATGATGGCTGCAACCAAAAAATAGGCGGGCATTGTGGCGGGCGCCTGTAGTCCCAGCTACTTGGGAGGCGGAGGCAATAGACTCGCTTGAACCCAGGAATTGGAGGTTGCTGTGAGCTGTGATGCAACAGCACTCTATCCAGGATGACAGCTTGAGGCTCTGTCTAAAACAAACAAACAAAAAGAATATGTTTATATATTGAGAGTATTCAAGAATATTCTTTTCGGCTCGGCACCCATAGCACAGTGGTTACGGCATCAGCCACATACACTGAGGCTGGCGGGTTCAAACCCAGCCTGGGCCCACTAAACAACAATGACAATCGCAACAAAAAATAGCCAGGCATTGTGGCGGGTGCCTATAGTCCCAGTTACTTGGGAGGCTGAGACAAGAAAATCACTTAAGACCAAGAGTTTGAGGTTGCTATGAGCTGTGATGCCACGGCACTCTACTGAGGGCGACACAGTGAGACTCTGTCTCAAAAAAGAAAAAAAGGAGAGAGATATGTGCTAGTCTTTGTCAGGACACTGGTGAGCAGCTATGCAGGGGGTGGGGGGGTGCGTCAAGGGGCTGGGCACAGGGATGAGAGACCTCTTACCTTATAGCTTCTCATCTTCTGAATTTCAAGCTACAAATTTCTCCTCTTCCAGGGAGCCTTCTCTGATGTCACTGCCTGAATGTCCCATAACTCCAGTAATTGGAGTGACTCAGAGGTGGGTCTGCAGCTCCACCCATACCAGGAGGTGCCTCCCAGCAGCCCCTGCGGTGTATTTCTTTGGGTTAGACAAGACACCCCTGAGTGTGAGGCCTGCCCTTCAAGGGGAAGCCACATATCCAAAGACTCTGACAGTCCATTGAGGTCTGGCCCTGCCCTTGGCCTCAGGTCTGGGCTGAGTGAACAGCCCAGCCTGCTGAACTCTGAGCTTGTGTCAGGTATACTCTCGTCTTCACCCTAATTCTCTAAAGTAAGATTAAGACCCCTATTTTACAGATAGGGACCTGAGCCCTACGGCAGTTAAACTGAGCTCCCCAGTGTCACACATCAGTAAATGGAGGAGCCAGAACTTGATCCAGAGGCTAGAGCGTCCCCTAGGGAGACTGGCTGAGAGACCTCTAGCCTTCCTCCTGCTGTGAGGCCTGGAGGTGTCTCTCTCTTGCTTTGAATGGGAACCAAAGATACTGCCCTGGGCCCACAGACTCCAAGGGCAGCACAGGGGGTTTTTTTTTTGGCCGGGGCTGGGTTTGAACTCTCCACCTCTGGCATATGGGGCCTGTGCCCTATTCGATTAGCCACAGGTGCCACCCCAGCACAGGGTTTGAATGAGCCCAGAGGAGGGGGTGGAAATTCCCCCAAGCGTATCAGAGAAGGCTACCCAGGGGAAGTGCTGGCTAGGTGGCATCAGACTCTCAACATGGCCCATTAAGCTCTATTTTCTCTTCCCACCCTGCTGCTCTGCTTAGTTTTATCTTTGTGATTGGCAGGCTCCATGCTCCTAATCCAGAGGAGGCTCCAAGCCTCCCTATCCCCTGACCTCCTCCCCTAGCCTGCATCCCTTTCCCACCAACCCATACAGCCTCTTAGTCTTTCTAAGGCCCTGCATCCATATTTCATCTCCACACCTGTCTGTCTTATCCAGACCTGCTCCAGCCTCCCCACGGGAGGAGGAAGCCACCCCCAAGGTTTCTACGCCAGCAGGCATGCTGACAGACACGTGGCTCTATAGCTGGTCACTGTCCATGACCAATTCCAGGAGAGGTTTGGATGTTTAAATAGCTACCTATTCTGTCACTTTTCCATCAACAGGTGGTGGGGAGGGTATCTATGTCTGTTCCCCTTAAATCATGGTGGGCTACTGAGACCCAGTCAGGCCAGAGTAATGGTGCATTACTGCCTCCACAGCATCAGGAGGACATGTAGCTCTGACTGGCTCTCTGGAGACACTCATGCTCAGGGCCTGTGGCCATGCTATGAGAAGCCCTAGCCACATGCAAAGGACAGGTGGAGATGCTCTAGTCAGTCCACAGCCCTAGCAGGGCCACCTTTCCAGTCCTGGCACAGGTGCAAGACAAGGCTGGTAGAGAAGCTGTGGACCTCATGGAAAGAGATGGGCCATCCTGAGTTCAGGGTGGCTTGTGACGCAGCAGGAGACAAGCAGAGCAGGGGTCTTTGTGATGCTCCCCATCCCTGGTCATCATTCCTTTCTCAATACGTACCTCTGGGAACCTGGAAGGGCCTGTGGCAGCAGGATTAGAACCAGGGAACATTTAGTGTGATGGTTTTGTCCCATTCCCAACCCCCCGCACACCCCAGCCCCTGACGCCATCTGAAAGTGGGTTTCGGTCACTCAGGTGTGTCAAGTCCCCTTGGGCTGTGGTGTCTTGTGAGGACCTCGGTTTGAGTAATCCAGGGAGACTGCACGTAAGAAGTAGGATTTGAGCTATAAGAACAGGCAGAGTTAAAATAATGGTGATATTTTGTTTATTTATATTAAAATATATTAACATATTGGTTGTATTACTGTATACTTTCTACTGAAAATAATACTTTTGTCAGAAATGTCTGACAGAAAAGGCATTAAAAAAAATACATTCTTTGAAAACTCAGGGTTCACAAATCATCATGATTGACCATGCTGGTGTACCTCTTAAATTTCCACTGAGAAACTCAGACCATGTCCACATTTGGGGCATGGGGCATGGGGTTGGGGGACTGGGGGGGCAGCTCAGCAACCTCCGTGCCCAGGGAGCCACAGACCACTCCTTTCCTGCCCTGCATGTCCTCCACTAACAGGGTTCTCACAGCAGTTCCTCCTGCTCTGTAGCCCCCCAACCCCCCACCCCGCCAGGGTAGACTCTGCCCTCTTGGGTAGGGGCAGCCTTGCAGATGGTACATCCTTTTTGTCACTGACTGTTCTTAGCTCTCAAGTCTGCAAGTACAAAAAAATAACATTCAGGGTGGTGCCTGTGGCTCAGTGGGCAGGGCATCGGCAGGTTCAAACTGCAACAAAAAAATAGCCGGGTGTTGTGGTGGGCACCTGTAGTCCCAGCTACTTGGGAGGCTGAGGCAAGAGAATTGCCTAAGCCCAGGAGTTGGAGGTTGCTGTGAGCTGTGATGTCACAGCACTCCACTGAGGGTGATAAAGTGAAACTCTGTCTCTACCAAAAAAAAAAAATAATAATAAGAATAAGAATAACCTGCAGACCCAGGACAGTGTAAATCTATCCTCGGAAGAGCAAAGGAAGCCACTTCTCTAAGTGTGCAGGGGCACCCTGGCCCAGTAGATGTTAGAATTGGTCAGAATCCTGGGCACCCAGGAGAGGAAATGAATTCCCTTCATGAGTGGCCTCAAGAGGGCCCAGTGGCTGCCCCTCCACTTGGGGACAAATTCTCCCCAACCAAGGTTTGCCGTCCTCCGAACAGCGGTTTCCCAAGATCAACCACCTGACTGTCCTTTTGCCCCTTGAACAAGTAGGACCCGCTCCTCGCGGGAAAAGATGGGTGGAGGGACAGGCAAGGGCGCTCCCAAGGCTGATTGTCCTGAATCCAGCCGCCGGCACCTCGGGGAACTCTGAAGCTTGACTGCAGTCCTGCGGTCCAGCCGCAGCAGGTCTGACATTCCCGTGGTCCTCGTAGCCCCTTGAGAGGCCTGGTCAGCAGGGCTGCCGGTCTTACCTCGGACCTGTGGCCGAACGCCCAGCTCTGGCCAGAGCCCTGACCAACATCCTGGGACTGCCGTGCAGGGTCCCACGGCTGCTGCGGATCAGCTCTGCCCAGACCCGCAGCCCTGCAGCCGGCCTTGCAGCCACTCGAGTGCAGACAGCCTGGTGGGCGGCGGTGTCCGCGGAGGAGCTCGTGGCTTTTTCTGAGTGTACAGTTGGTGGGCAGGAGAGCCCCCAGATGACTCTAAAGTCTCTAAAAATATCCCATATTGGTCTGCCAAGGCCTGGGGTGACCTCGCAACCTCATCTCCTTCACTCGCGCCTCACCCTATGCCAGTGCTCCCGTGCTGTGATATGGACGCATTTCCTTTTGTGTTTTCCTTAGAGTTTACTTCTTGTTTTTGTTACAGCAGTGCCCGCGCATAGTGTTAACACCCAAACAGCACTGCAAGACTTGTAGCGATGCCCATGCAAACCCACAGCGCCCACTGCTCACAGGCCTGGGCCCAGCTCTGACACCTCACAGCCAAGGTTGCACGCCAGCTTTGCTCCATAGCCCTTTGAGCCCATCTCTCCTTATTTCTAAATCAGGTGCCATACTGCTGTTTCTTTTTTCTCTTTTCAATTTTAGGCGGTGTCTGTATCTGTGGCTTCCTATCATAGAAGATGAACGAGTACTTAGTTCTCTCAGGAAACACTATAGTTTGTCTCCTGCCAGTTCTCAAGCTTACCATTTTTGGATACATCAGTATTTGATGGTTACAGTATTACAGTTCTCAGCTGAGCTGTGCAGTGCATTATGACATCTTTTTCATGTTGTTTCCCTAGGAGTTTGTAATTGCCTATTCTGTTCTTGCATCAAGCTGGGCATGCAGAACATCCTTGAAATTTAGAGATGAAGAACCTTCTGTCTGGGGAAGCTGGAAGGCACAACTGCTCTTTCTACAAACTCTTGTTTTGTCCCATCTCTACTGGCTTTTCCACTGCCACATGGACTTGGTGGCTGCCCAGGCTGTGTTTGGTTTGGGTTGGCCCCTCTCCCTGCAGAATTTATTTTCAGCTTCCTCATTCTGCCTACTTGCTTACTATTCATTTTCCAGTTTCAATAATTTTGTAGATTCCTCTACTCCCTATCATTAGCTTGCCTGTTCATTTTGTTTTAATGGGTTTGTGACTTACAATTTTTCATTTTACTATCATTTTAGTGAGGCTTTGGGAGGGAGGGGAGAAAAACATCTGTGTTTAGTTCATAGTTAGCTAGAAGTCCTTCTCACCTCTGTCTTTGAGCATGTACTAATGTGCCATAGACTATTTTAAGCCAGCTCCCACCCCCAGTTTCACATGGCTCTCGTTTCCCCAGTCTGAGTGCACCTCTTCTAGTAAGGCCTCTCTGACCACCCAGTTCTCTGCTGTGTCACCCTGTCTTATTTCTGTTCATAGCCATTACTGCTATTTGAAATTATTTTATTTTATAGACAGAGTCTCACTCTGTTGCTCTGGGCAGAATGCCAGTGTGTCTGCCTACTTCACTGCAGCCTCAAACACCTGGGCTCAAGTGATCCTCCTGCTTTTTAACCTTCAGAGTAGCTAGAAGTACAGGTGCCTACCATCATACCCAGCTAGTTTTTCTATTTTTAAGAGATGGTTCTCACTCTTACACAGGCTGGTCTTGAAATCCTGAGCTCAAATGATGTCCTGCCTCGGCCTCTAAGAGTGCTAGAATTACAGGCATGAGCCATCACTCCTAGCCTGAAATTATTTTATATATTTATATCCACTGATGATGTATTTGCCATCTTTCTCAAGCTCCCCTAGAAGGTTTGTTCCACAAAAGCAGGGACCCAGCTGTCCTGCCCTTTGCTATGTCCTCAGAGCTTCCCACAGCATCAAAAGTCCATGTTGAAGCAGGGGGGGTTTGAGCAAGGGTCTCCAGGAGGTAAACTGCAGCATTACTTAAGTTCCTGGTAAGGGTCTGTGCTTCCTGGGAATTAAAGATCCTGCCACAAGAGTGTGAGAGGTCTGCTGTAGGAGAGATGGAAGGCCAGACTTGGGATGGCTGAAAAGGGGCAGAAGCCTTGACAGGATTACCTACTATCTGGCTGAGACAAGTTACTGCCTCAAGGTTGCTCAGCTACTTCTGGCTCAGGTTAGAAAATCATCCTTTGCAGGCAGTGTATTGCAATGTGCCTGTGTGGTGGAGTCAGCTCCATCCACCTCTCTTCTCCTGATCATGTGATCCTCAGGCGCAGTGCTTCCTCTTGTTTGCAGCACTTTTCACCTGTCATGTGCTGATATGAACACCCCTGCAGCTGCGGGTCTTAGATAACAAGCACAAGACTTCTAGTGAAAAGCCTAATGCACAGTAAGCTGCTGTAACGATGGTCAGTGTTAAAAATCAGGTTTTATCCTTTGTGGTGGTGGGAACTTGGCTCAGTGCTTGAAACCAGGGTCTTAGTTTCCTGACTTGTAAGACGAAGGTCTAACTTTAGTAGGCTGCATGGCAAATCCCGAGGACTGGCTTGAAACAAGTGTCAATAAATGCCTGTCCCCTGGTGTCCCCACCTCCTGGGCAGGAAGCTTGACACCTAAGGACCCCAAAGGCAGAGAAGCACCATGCTGAAACCCCTGGACTGGTGTTTAGGGGTGCAGCCACAGGGATTTTGTGCAACCCCACATGGAATCAAGGATGCCAGATCTGAGGACTCTGTTAGAAGCAAAGAGCCTGCATCTTTCCAGAAAGCAGCAGAGTGAGCTCAAGGGTGGCTTGCTTTGTATAGAAGCAGAGTGTTGTAAACCATTTTAGTGGAAGTGTGGGGGAAGCAAAGGCAGGGAAAACTGTCTCCCATCTAACAGACCAGAGTTCAAATAATAGCTCTGTTTTTTACTGGCCATCTTGGAACCTCTTTGAGCCTTGGTTTTCTCATCTGTTAAATGGAGATACTGGTAATAATGGAGATCTTTCTGGGGTGTTGTGAGCTTTCCTTCATCCTAAGTGTTGGCTGAGTACCTACTGTGTGCCAGGGACACTGCAGTGATTAAAGCAAAGGCAAGGGCTCCTCTGCAGCTTACATCATAGTGAGTCTACCAGATGATGTGCTTCAAGGGGTCAGCACACAGTTGGAGCTGTGAAAATGGGACTTGCTGTTTTGCTAGAAGAGCCATGTCACTTCTGATCATTCACTCTTTGATATTCCAAGGTGAAGACAATTTACATAAAGCAGATGAGCCTCTCTCCAGGTACCTCCTCTGTATGTCTCAGCTTGAGAACCCTACCCTGCCTGAGAGATGCTCAGGAAATACCTGTTGCCTGCTCCCAGGATTCTCTGGGTGAATTCTCACTTCTTCCGGGCACTTCCTCCAATATGGGGGAATGCCGTGCAGGACAATCCAGCCTGCATCCATGGGGAGAGGCAGAGGGGTCTTGGCTGCTGGTAGAGTGGGTGATCTGTAATGAGATTGGTTGGCAGAGGTCTCCCATCCTGGTTTCAGAACAGGGCCTTGAAAGAGCAGAGGGAATGTATCAGGGGGAAGCCAGAGAAAGACCTTCCTGGCCAGGGAATAGTCTCTACAAAGAAAGGTCCAAGGAAGAAGGCTGGGCTGGGAGTGGCTGGACTGGGGGATGTCTGGAGAAGTCCACAGGGACTAGAGTGTTGGAAGTTCTCTGCCTACGGGGCCCTGGCAAGGTAAGGGAGCATTATCTAGCCCTGCTCTGGAAGGCTCTCCCTGGCTAATGTGTGAAGGCCTGGGGCAGGACACACAGGGAGGAGGCTGCAACTGAACCTGCAGCCTGGCCTGGTCACCAGAGGGCACTGTGGGTTAGTGAGCTGTGGAGCCCCCTTCCCCCCAGGTGGTAGGCCCTGCACCCAGCTGTGCACGTGAGTCCATGTGCACGCACACACTTATGTACTCTGTTTGTGCTCATGTGTGCATGTGCATTTGGGGTATCTGGCCTCGCACTGATGTGAAGGGGAAACAGGAAATTGAGACTGTGCTAGGAAGCCTGAGTGAGCATGGTGGGAAGTGTGTATAGGTGAGAACAGGGGCCCCTCATCTCCCACCACTCAGCTACACTAGTCTCAAGGTTACTCCCCTTCAAGCCATCTACCTCAGGGTCTTTGCTTGTGTTGTTCTGTCTGCCTGGAATGCTCTTTCCCAGATATCTTTGTGACTCCCTCTGTCACCTACTCAGGTCTCTGTTTACATGTCATCTCCCCAGGAGGCTTTTCTTGGCCTTCCTCTTTAAAATTACAGCCCTCACCTCCAGACACACCTGTGCCTCCTCTTACTTTCCCTATAGCACTCCTCGTGATATGATTTATGGTAGATATTTTGCTTATGTGGCTTGCCCACTACACCACCTCCCCTGGGGGGGCAGGGAGCTGTGCCTGCCTTGTTCAGTGCTTTTGCATCAGTGGTAGGCACATGGTTAAGTGTGGAGGAATATTTGTTAAATGAATGGCTGAACAAACGAGCTGCCCCAATTCTGGCCTTGCGTCATCCTTTCTCTCCAACTAGCTCTCACCCTGGGTCCTGAAAACCTCAGTGCACACTGACATCCTGCTATTGGCTGTACTGCTTCCCAGCTTGAGCCTCAGTTTCTCTGTGTCTGTACAGAAGTAGATTTTGATTTTTCTCTTAGGCATCAGGGTAAGAGGCAGCCTCCTGTGACCCATGTCAAATGTCCCTTCAGGTTTCCAAGTGGTTACGGAATTTTTTTGTTTGTTTGTTTTTTTGAGACACTCTCAAGCTGTCACACTGGGTAGAGTGCTGGGGCATCACAACTCACAGCGACCTCAAACTCTTGGGCTTAAGCGATTCTCTTGCCTCAGCCTCCCAGGTGGCTGGAACTAACGCCTGGCTATTTTTTGGTTGTTGTCATTGTTGTTTAGCAGGCTTGGGCTGGGTTCAAACCCGCTAGCCCTGGTACATGTGGCCAGCACTCTAACCTTTGAACTATGGGCACTGAGCCGATGATTGAGTTTTCTATCTTGACTATGCCACTCAGAAAAGTTACTGCAATGAGCCAGCAAGGGACAAGGCTATGATGGCTCTCCAGCAAGGCCCTTACGCTGAGCCATGGCCTGGCCCTCAAGTGTAGCTGTGGCCCTTTTCACACTCTTAAACAACTCTTTGTCCCTGCTCTTCCTTTTCAAGGATGCTTTTCTTGTTTCTCTGCCTGGCAAGCTGCTACTGGTCCTCAAAGGCCCGGTCTCAAAGTCTTTGCCTCTGAATAGCCTTCCCTGACCTACCCAGGTGGAGTCCAGCACCCTCCTGAGACTCTTGCTCATGCATCTATTTATAGCAGCACATGGCATGTGGATTCTTGGGCTGTTTATCGGGTTCCCTGACTAAATAAATTCCTCCTCTATGAGGGCCTGGCTGAGTCATCTGGCTGCCTGGGGGGCTGGCACAGGACTAGATGCACTTGACCTATGTCTCAGGCATGCTTTCCTCCTTCCTTTGTTCATGCATCAGACATTTATTAGGCATCCACTGTGTGCCTGACTCTGGGTTATGCATTGGGAATGAAGCAGGAAAGAGATGGGCAGGATTCAGGGAAGATGAGGGATAGAGAGCTGTGTTAAAAACAGTCAGTGACAAGGGCCTGGGTGGCATAAGCATTGTGCTGAGAAGTAAAGCTGTTTGGGGGCCGTGATGGGGAAGGCCTCTTAGGCGAATTCATTTAGGCAGAGGTCGGACACATGAAAAGGAACCAGCATAAGCAAGCCTGGCAGGGAGATGAGGGGGGTGGTCCAGGCAGAGGGAGCAGTGAGGGTGAATACCCTAAGGTAGGACCTCCCCTGGCATATTCAAGGGACAGCACTAACACCCTGGAGCATACTGATATACAGAGTGGGCAGAAAGCCTTCTGGATCAGGCCTGTGGTTCTTATGGAGAGGTCACTGCTGCAGGGTACCCAATTTACAGATGGATAAGTGCAGCTCAGGGGTGGGTGGTACAAATGGGATGAAGGTGGTCTATGGTGTTTATAAGCCTAAGCTTATGAAACACAGAGGCGTCACTGTCCCCACTGGCTAGGTGAGTAAACTGAGGCACAGAGTTGTTCCGAGAATTCTTCAATGTCGCCCAACTAGTAAGTGGCAGAGTTGATGTTCAAACCCATACCTGCCTGAAACTCATGATTTTCCATTCCACTGCCTGGAAAAGAGTGAGCAAGAGAGCCAGGAAGAGAATAATGACAATTACAAGGTTTTCCCCTCATCATATCAGGCCTCCCCCACCTCACCCCCGCTGTATGGGTGGGCCCTGTAGGGATCATCCCCATCTGACACACTAGCAGAGGTCAGCCCCTTGCTCCAGGTATTATAATCTGGCAGGTACTATAATCTGCTTCTTTCACGTGAGGGCCCTGACAGGGCACATACTCACTGCCTGGAGGAGAGGGCTGACCCCTTGACCTCTGCCAGGCACTTCCTATGTTCGCAAGCCTTGGCTTTCCATCCAGGGTCACCTGATCCCAGAGCTAGATTGGTCAGAGGTTCTTGGTTCCTGAAATCTCCCAAAGTTCCACGTGGGAGCGGAGAGAAAAACCGCTCCTCCAGCTATTATGCAGATGAGCAGACTGAGGCACCCAGGAGAGGTGAGAACCAAGGCCCAGGAAAGAGCAAAGATGGGGCCTTGGGCGTGCTGGAGGGAAATAAAGTGCATCGGGATGCCACCTCACTCCCCCCCAGATTATTTCCCCTGGTGTAGGCCTGGGGCAGTAACGCTCCACCAAGAAAGCTACTTGTACTGACTTGTTACCAGACACTGCCAAGTTCACCTGGAATCAGAACCCTGGTCCGGTAGGTGCCCTGAATATGAGCTCGCGGGCACAGTCCTGGGCCCTGTGCAACAGTCAACAACACTCTTACCGCCAATGCCCGACCTGTCCTCATTGCAGGGCTGTCCGTCATCGCCGCTCTTTACCAAGGCGGAAACTGAGGCTCGCAGCGTCACCGACGTGCCAGAGGCCACCCACTACAAAGCTGTCGAGTCGGACCTGTACCGGGTCCCACCTCAGGGGCGCACTTTTAACCCCGCCGCGGTACTCGGCCTCCCCGCAGAGCCGGGCCACAGAAGGGCCACCTGCGACTTCTGCGGGACTTTACCAGATGACGCACCGGAGACAGGCCCACGCTGCGCACCCGCTGGGGCTGCGGGGCTGCGGGCGCGCGGGGCGGGGCCTGCTGCCAGACGCGCAACTGAGCTGGGCGGGGCTTGCGTGTAGACGGGCAGCTAGAGGGACCCGACCCTAGCAGAAGAGGGGCGGACTTGATAGATTGCGGGCGGGGCTGCATTCTGGGCTAACTGAGGGTGAGACTTGTGTTTGACAGGCAGGCCCAGTCCGGCGTCTAATAGGCGAGGGACGGGCCCTGGAGACGGGCGGGCCAATCGGCGTGCGGGGGCGGGGCCTGCGTCAGCGCAGTACAGCCCGGGCCCCCGCGGCTGTGCTCAGTCCGGCTCCGGCGCCGCCCGTCGTGGGCACGTCCCAGTTGCTGTTGTCGCCGCCGCTGCCCTCTGCCTGGTCTCCGCGCCTGGGCCGTCTGCCCGCAGCCATGAACGCGTTTGGCCCCCGTGGTGCCCGCCGTCCTCTAGATTAGTTACCCCCCTCTGTCCCTGACCCGTCTGCAGCATGGAGTCCCCTGCCTCGAGCCAGCCCGCCGGCATGCCCCAGCCCAAAGGTAGGCGCGCCCGGCCGGAACCTTGGCCTGACCCTTGCATTTAGTCCTGGTACGGGTTGCGATCCCTGACCTCTGTGTGGTCCCACCTCATCCTGTCGCGGACCTGAGCAGCATCGCCGGATTCCAGAACCTCTCTGTTCGCGTCCCGTGTCTGGTCCCCTAGATTAGGCCTGGGGACTGTACCCAGGCCCGGGATCTCTCAGGCTGGGCCCAGGCTGCCCAGCCCGCCCCAGGTCAGAAAGCCTGCTCTGACCTCATTTAGGCCTTAAGGCTGCAGTCTGGACAGGGACTCTCTCATCCCCGCCTGGGTCCTTGGGCTACACCCTTCCAGTCCTGGGCCCCAGAGGTACTTCTGTTGGGGGTCTTCGTGGTACTCCCATGCAGGTGCCCTGGTTACCCCCCACTTCACAACTCCTTGTTCTCTTTCCCAGCTCTTTCCATTTTTGTAGGCCTTGCATTGCTCTTTCCCTGGCTGGCCTGCACCCGGTCCTGCAGCCCTGTCCCCTCCCCACCTCCTTGGCATCCCAGCCCTCTCTGATGCACAGCTCCCGCTCTCTGGCTCCTCCTTGTCTTGGGTGACAAGCTTTTCTGTGCACTTGGGACACTCAGCCCATCTTGTGCCTCAGTGTCTTCAGGGCTCATTGCTCCCAGGCCTGTCCCTGTTGTCTGGGACCTGGGCCGGCTGCCAGGTCAGGGTGCTGGCTGTGCAAGGTTCCCCAAGTAATTGGCCTTCCTGGAAATTTTTGTGAGGTGGTGGAGCGGCAGCAGGATTTGTCATGCGGGGAGGAGGGGGTGGTGTGGTGTGTGAAACTTGGAGAGCAGTAGGGGGATTTTTTTTTTTTTTTTCAGGAAGAGGAAAGGATGTTTTGGTGTGTCAGAGTCTGAGTTGTGTGAGAGATTTCTAAGCTGGACATTGCTGTAATGAATGGGCTGCCTCCTGGTTCTGTGAACCTGCTGCTGCTTCATCCTGGCAGCCCCTTGATGTTTGTGGTCTCTGGGTCTCAGTTTCCTTGTCGCTGGACATCGAGAGTGTGACATGAGACGGAATACTAAAGAGCTTTAAGCGAGTATGGGTGAGGTGGTGGGCACTTGACACAAGAGTAGGTGCTCAGGAAGGGGCTCCCTGTATATCCTGTTATTGTTACCATTTTTCTGACTGGAAAGGCCTCTGCAGTGCAGGGTCAGGGCCTGCCTCTGTTGGGACTGTGGCTGCCATGTGAGTGGGAGCAGCCCCTTCCTTCTCTGGAAATGTGCGGGCACTGGGAGCCCTTGTGGGGGCCTGGGGAGGGCATGGGTCCCTTCTGGCCCCTGCTGATGGCAGCTGCAGTGACAGGCAACTGGAGCCGGGTGGGCAGGGTAATTATGTCTTACATAAGTGGGAGGCCGGATCCCTGACCATTGCCCAACCACTGTGAGTAACTCAGGAGGCACTCGTTGGGGGAGGTGGCTGGGGAGGGACATGAGCTGCACAGACCTCATGGAACTTGAGAGCTGGCAATCAGACTCTTCTCCACTCTGGAGAACTTGGGAAAGGGGTTAGAAGCAATGTTTGGTTTTGGAGGTACTTCAGCTCTCCAGGCAGGGAATGCCTCATCAAGATAAAAGCTCCAGCTGTAGACTTGTAAAGGGAGGGGATTTGTGGATGTGGCAGGAAAGCACAACCGGTTCTTGAGGCCTGTTTTTGCCCTCTCTGGGCCTTTCTGCAGAGAGGACCGAGATGAACTTCCAGCTTATACCAGGTCCCAGATGATGTTAAAAGGGTTGGGTAGAAGGTCAATGGCCTCCCCAAGGACCCTGTACCTCTTTTGGGTCTGGGGAAGAATGTAGTAGGGGAGCCACAATGCCCCTCATAAAAATTTCTAAGGGCTCCCACTTAAGCTTCTTCCCACATGCCATGCGTTCTCTTATTTATTCCTAATAGCCCCATTTACAGATAAGGAAACTGAGGCCCAGAGGCATTAAATGCCTTGTGTGAGGCCATACGGCCATGACACCTACAGCTGGGGTTCCTCCCAGGACTGTGTCTGCACTGCGGTGTCCCTTGTGCTCTCCTGTGTTCTCCCCAGAGCTCCCCTGTGTCCCACTCCTGTGCAAGATGGTTGAGCTGAGCTGGTGGGATATTCTTCTACCCCAGCCATCATGCCATGTCTGACTGGAGGATGGACTGAGGCCTTGTGTGCACAGCCCTTTACAGTTGGCACATTGCATACTCACTGCAGTGTGACCTATTTGACAGATGCAAAACTGAGGTCAGACAGGAGGAGTAGCAAGTCTGATTCCAAAGGTGGGAGTCCTCACCCTGTGCCCTCCCCATCCTGGGCACTGGGCCCCCAGCATTGAGCTCTTCATCTTCTCAACTGTATTTGAACAAAGCAGGAAGTGCCTGACACTTGACCTTAGGGGAGCTTTACCTTTGAGCTCCTGCCTTACAGCAGGTGTCCTGTCCTGTTCCGGGAAGTTCTCTGTAGGTGCATGAAGGGCCAGGTTCCACAGCCCTGCTGGTTCCTACCAGCCTTCCCACCCACATGCCATTTCTGGCTGGGGTCAGAGGCCAAAGGCAGAGGCACATATGGTCAGCATGGTCTGGGTCTACAAGCTGCATATGTTCTTGTGGTCCCCCCAGGAGTGCCACCCATGGGGGCATTTCATGGTTAAGCTCCATACAGCTCAGACGGAATGGTTTGATGGCTCCTGGAGGGACATTGAGGCTGTAGGGAGTAATGTCTTGTCCTGGCCCTGCCTGCTGTGGCTACTTACCCCCCTAACCTGTGGCTGTTGGAAAGACTGGAGGGTGGCACCTCGGGGACTTCCCCCACCCCTGGTGTGACGCACAGGAAACTCTCTATCAGCCAGCCCATGGCCCAGGGCCTGAAGGGAGCAAAGTTCTTAGTTGGCTTGTGTGAGGAGAGGACCGGGACAGTGGAGGCTTCCGGCAGGTGAGTCAGCGGGCACTGGGTGCTGACTCACCCACCGGGCACGCCAGTCGGCTGCCTGCAGCTTAAAGGGGCGATGCCTGTGGACGTGCCCTGGCCCTGCACGCAGCACCTGGCCTTGAGCTGGGGCACTGGAGGTGACCCTTCCTGGACCTCAGGCTGGGCTGGGACCCCTCTGGGCAGGCTCTCCTAGCCTTCCGTACCCCGCCCAGGAACTTCCTCTATTGGGCAAAGAACTCTGCTTCCTCTTGCTCACGGAGCAGGAACAGGTGGTGGTGGTTATTTACCACCCTGGCTCAGGGGACTTCTCAGCCTCAGATGTGCATCTGGGGACTTGGAGGGCACAGAACAGAGACAGTGCAAGGTCAGCCTGGGTGGGACTGGCCTGGGCTTCTGGAAGACAGTGATGTGCTGGGGTTAAGGACTTGGGCTCTGCAGCCTGCCTGCCTGGGTTCAAATCTTAGCTCCGTTCCTTTTGTTTATTTGTTTTTTTGAGACAGCATTACTCTGTCCCCTAGCTACAGTGCAGTGGCATCATCACAGCTCAATGCGACTTCACACTCCTCTCCTGGGCTCAAGTGATCCTCTCGCCTCAGCCTTCTGAGTAGCTAGGTCAGTTGCTGTTACGATGTGACATCAGACAAGTTGCATCCAGTTCATTCTTTGCACTCTGTAAATGATTTTGATCCCTTGGACTCGGCTTTGCTTTCAAGGGAGAAGCTTCAGTTTCCTCACCTGCAGAAGGGGAATGGGGACCCTGCCTGTCTGGATGCAGACAGCCTCATTCTGCACTTACAAAGTGTCAGGTGTTGGTCACAGCAGGACTGCCCTCTACCCACAAAGAACCTACCTTGGCAAGGCAGGAAGTCAGGGTGGAGCCCAGGCTCTGGTGCGATGGGCCTGGGCTCGAATCCTGACTCCAGTGCTTACTTATCTGGGCAAGTCACATAGTCTCTCTGACCCTCAGTCTCCTCTTCTGTATGTGGGAGTAAACTTCCCTCCCTTATAGTGGTAAAGATCAGAGATAGTATTTGTTATAGGAATGGCATGTTTTATTATTTTTTTATTATGGTTGTGGCTGTTGTCTGTTGTTAGGTGGGCAAACAGGACCTGGACTTACAGGCTCTGTGATGTGAGGCTATAGGGTCCTTTAATACTGACCGGAATTTATCAGGCATTAGAACTCCTTACCCAACTGGTTCTCAAACAGGAGCTAGGGGCTTCCCATCACCTCCTGGGTCTTTCTAGAGAGGGGGAGTGGGGAGTGGGTCTGCCCTGCCCTGCAGCTTGGGCACACAGCCTGACAAGGAGTCAAGGCCAGCCTCCTGGGCCAGTCAGTCTCTCATCGAGGAGAACCTTCTCAGTGCCAGGCAGGGCACTGGCCACAGGGGAGTGGGGAGCTCTTTGGGGAGCAGGAGGAGGGCCTGGGGCCATGGTTCTGGGGCTCAGGCTTGAGTCATGGGTGTCAGTGGGTGTTGGGGTTGAGCTGAGAGGAGCAGCTGGATGCAGGCAGGGCAAGACTGTACACAGGGCCTTGGGGATGGTGTCTTAGGAGGGACCTGGAGGAAGGCCCTGGGAGCAGTGTGGAGGGTGCCATGCCATGGTAGAGAGCCATACCCACTACACAAAGGGAGAAGGGCCACCCAGGCCCTGGGGCTGTGCCTCCCATTGTTGCCTACTTGGGTCAGGCCTGCTTGCCCAGCTGCCTCTATAGATGTTGCCAGGAGTGGTCCTGAGAACCCCACAGGGCCAATCTTGGCATGAAGAAGACAGGGCGTGAAGTCCAGACAGGGCCGGGCGGAGGCAGCAGCAGCTTCCTGGGCCTCCCTGCAGCTCACAGACACCAGGCTGGGTCGCATCTGACTCCAGAGAGCATCACCAGGCTTCCCTACCCTGCCCCCAGTCCCTGTCACTATCTTCTGCCTTGGGGGTTCCTCTCTAGGGGTCATGGTTGAGTGGAGATAACACTGACTTCTCTGGGGAGGATGGGTCCAGCTACCTTTAGCCTGGCAGTCCCTTGTCCTAGGCTCCACCCTCTGCCATCTGGGCCCATGGCCAGGCCTGTGTCTGGATGACACCTTCTGGTCAATCCTGTCCTGGCAGGTGGGCCTTCTATCTCCCTTCTTTTTAAAAAAAAAAAAAAATTGTAAGTAGGTGGTGCCTGTGGCTCAGTGAGTAGGGCACCAGTAGGGCACCCATATACCGACGGTGGTGGCTTCCAACCCGGCTCGGCCAAACTGCAAAACAAAAAAATAGCCGGGCGTTATGTCGGGCACCTGTAGTCCCAGCTACTCGGGAGGCTGAGGGAAGAGAATTGCCTAAGCCCAGGAGTTGGAGGTTGCTGTGAGCTGTGTGACGCCACGGCAGTCTACCAAGGGCGATAAAGTGAGACTGTCTCTAAAAAAAAAAAAAAGTAAATATATCCACAGACACCAAAAGGATATATAGAATGTACCTATGTACCCTTCTCTCTCTCTCTCTCTCTCTCTCTCTCTATATATATATATATATATGCTTTTTTTGTGGAGACAGAGTCTCACTTTGTCGCCCTCGGTAGAGTGACGTGGCGTCACACAGCTCACAGCAACCTCCAACTCCTGGGCTTAGGCAATTCTCTTGCCTCAGCCTCCTGAGCAGCTGGGACTACAGGCTCCCGCCACAACGCCTGGCTATTTTTTGTTGCAGTTTGGCCGGGGCCGTGTTCAAACCCACAACCCTTGGTACATGGGCCAGCGCCCTACTCACTGAGCCACAGGCGCTGCCCCAACTACCCTAACTTTTTATTAGTCATTTCTTGTTTTATTGTTGTTTTTAAAAGTTGAGCTTTAATGGATATGGTGGTATCTTTAGCTCACTGTCCTGCAGAACCCCCAGGCCAGCATCCACATTGTGGTCCACATGGCAGCCCTGGTTTGTGGTTCAGGCCCGTCTCCTCCACTCAAGGTGTGTGGCCTCAGTCTCTTCACCTGCGTGGTGGAGTGGTACTAGGACTTACTCTGTAGGGTTGTCAAGAGATTCACTGTGTTAATGCATGGAAGTGTGAAGTGTAGGGCATGTAATTTTTTTTTTTTTTTTTTGAGACAGAGTCTCTCTATGTCACCCTCGGTAGAGTGCTGTGGCATCACAGCTCACAGCAACCTCCGAGTCCTCAGCATAAGTGATTCTCTTGCCTTAGCCTCCCGAGTAGCTGGGACTACAGGTGCCAGCCACACCTGGCTATTTTTTGGTTGCAGTTGTCATTGTTGTTTAGCAGGCCCGGGTCGGGCTTGAACCCACCACCTTCGGTGCATGCGGCCAGTGCTCTACTCACTGAGCTACGGGTGCCAAGCCAGGACGTGTGATGTTTGTTGCTGCTATAGTAAGTTCCTGCACCCGCCTGCCCTTGTTATGCAGTGCTTAGCCGGTATGGCTGTACCAACAGGGCTGACTCTGTAAGGCCACTAGCTTCAAAGGCTTGTCTCAAGGTTTGCATGTGCCAATGGGTGTGAAGTGGCAGCCCAGGCTTCTTGGGGCAGGGCTGCAAAGGGCCTTGAATGTCAGCGGAGCTGTGATCGGAAGGCAAGAAGGGAGCCCAGGAGCACCACCCTGCTGGTGGGGAGGGCTGCTGGTACTGGTGGTCAGAGGCTGTTAAGCACACACAGGAGCCAGGCTTGGCAGAGCTGTGGGCATGGGGCTGAAGACTGTCCTCTGCCCCCTTGTTCTTTTGTGTCTGTAACTTGACCGGGGCTCTGGTCAACCCATAGCCTTCTGCTGCTGGCACAGGCCGCCATATCCTGGGTAGCCTGGGGCAGACCCCAGGTGGTATGGTCTCTTGCTGGCCAAGCTATCAGGGACTGCCAGGTCCAGCTCTGTCCTAATCCTGTGTGACCTTTCCAGCCTCAGTGTCACTGAAGGAAGAGATGCTGCTGAGGGTGAGGAGCACTGAGCCTGGGTAGTGCTGAGCCTGAATCTGAGTTGCGTACTGTTTCAATCACCAGGAAGTTCCTCTCCCTTGGACCCCCGCTCTGCAATAACAGTGCTGATGATAAGCTGAAGACGGAACTGGCACCTGTTGAGCACCGTTAGCAGCATGGGCCTGCCCGTACAGCTGGGGGACCTGGGAGGTCTGGCTAACCTCCTGCAGGCCTCGCCATCCAGGCATGAGGAAAGTCTCACTTTCCTGAGGCTCTGGAAGGCCTGAGGGTCACTCACAGGCCCTCCCCTCCTGTGGCCCTGGAAACCTGAGTGGGAGCTCACTCCATGGCAGGCGCTTGCCCCACAGTGTGCTCATGGTGGTGCACGGTTCCTCCCCTGAGGGGGCAGGCCTTCTGGAGAAGCAGCTGGAGTGGGACAGGAACTAGGAGCAGGCCTTGTTTTGTCCTCAGAGACCATGTGATGCTGCAGAGGGGAAGTGCAGTGTGGGGCTCCCTTTGTGAGTGCAGAACTGGTGGGCCATGGCATGCCCGCCATGCCGTCCCCACCCCTCATGGGCAGGCCTAAGAGGGCAGCACAGGCCCGTCTGAATGTCCCCAGGCCTCGGCTGGTTGGCCCTGCTCTCAGGGTGTCTGTGTTGGTGTTTGGACAGCCAAGCCAGACTGACCTGCCTTCAAATTCACCCCTCCAGACACTCACTGCCTGACCTCTGTGAGTCATTTGTCCCCTAGCCTGCCTGATGCAGCAGATACTTCCCTGAAAATCCTTCCCAGGCGGAGCCACAGCCAGGGGCGTCTGGGACAAGGACTTGGCCTTATCTCTGGAGCTTCAGGCTCCAGGCAGCCTGTCTAATCCCAGTCTAGTCCCAGTGTCAGGCGCTGAGGTATGGCACTGATAACCCTGGGGGTGGGGACTCCCTATTTCACACTTGAGGCCTGATGCCAAGAGCCTAGGTCTTAGGTCACTGCCTGAGGACGAGCACCCCCTGCCCACATTGCTGCAAACAGGAAATGGCAGGGTCTGTTGGATCCCCGGCAGCTGGTGTCCTGCTGCTTGCCTCTCTGAGGTGGCAACTGCAGCCCCTCAGTCCTGGGATGGGCCACGGGCTGCAGGGAGAGCCAGTCACAAGGGGCCTCAGGGCCAGTCCCAACAGGGAAGAGTGTTCTGGGCAGAGGGGACGGCAAGTGCAGAGGCCCTGGAGTGGGGAGGAGGCTCACTCATGGAGTGGTGAGTGGAGTGGAGGGAGATGGGTGCAGGGCCACCGTGCCTGCTGGGAGCTATGTCCCTGTCCAGAGCACCTCTGCGAATCAGTAGCTGGATTCCTGTCAGCCTCAGTTTCTTCACTCCTTGTTTGGGGGCTGCCATGAAGCTGGAGCAGGCCTGGTGTGGGGAGGCTTGTTGTATGTTGCTTGTGGTGGCCGGGAGCCTCTGTTTGTTGTGGCAATCGGCACACTGCACCTGGCCAGCCCTGGGCTGCTTGGCCATCTGGGTCGAGCCCTGACGTCTGCAGCAAACAGTGACAGCACTGGCAGCCTGAGACCTGTTTCTGGGTGGTCTCCATGGTGGCCTCACCCACTTCCTCTGACAGCTGGCATAGCTGTCCCACAGAGCCAGTGTCCCTCCTGACACAGGCCTGGTGTCCCCAGCAAGCAGGTGGATGTGGAGGCCAGGCGACCTGCTTCCCAGGGGCAGAGAAATGTGGCCTTTGATGCCCAGCACAGGCACAGAAGTACCCTTGGCAGATGGGGAAACTGAGGCCTAGTGATGGTGGGGGGATGTATCCCATGTCCCCAAAGCCTAGGACATGAAGTAGGTGGTAGGCTAGAGCCAGAGGAAAGTGAGGGGGCCAGCAGGAAGGGGCTGGCCTGCAGAGGCTGAGGTTAAGGCCCCACCACTTCACACCATTTCAATTTGTGACATAAAATGTTTTATATTCTGGTTACAAAAAGACTTGTCAAGAGTACAGGCAGTCCCCATGCTATGAGTGAGGTAGGTACATGTGGTGGTACATGTCACGGCAAACATAGGCCCTCGCCAGGCCCCTTCTCACCCTAGGCAGGCGTCTGTGGGGGACACTTCGTAGATGGGAAAACTGAGGCCCAGGGAAGTACTGAGATGTGCCCAGCTTGCAGGGTTGAGTGAGACAAGGCTCCAAGGATCCAATATCTGGTCTTGGCTCTGCCTTCTCTGTCCCATAGTGGGGCTGTGGATCTACTCTCCTCTTCCCTAAGAGGTGGGGCTCCCAGGTACCCCACTCCTCTCACAGCCTGGCTTAAAGGAAGTGAGTTTTCAGTGTGGATGATGGCAGTGGCTAGCACCCGGGGAGGTGGAGCTTTCAAGGGGATGCTGACAGTGTCAGGCATGGCAGTGGGTGTGGGGTGCCTCATTTTCCCTATCTGCACCATGGGGATTGAACAGCTTTGCTCTTAGGGTGAGGGCTGAGCAAACTGACTGAGCAAGGCTGGGAGCAGTGGCTTTGGGAGCGTGTCAAGGCCATGAGTGTGCTGCTATTACCTGCAGCTTGACCACAGTGAGCAGCTGCCCAGTGCCCTCCCTTCACAGATCGGGGTGCCGTCCACCCTATACCTCCTAGAAAGCACCTGGGCCATGGGAGTGGCAGGCCTGGGTTCATGCCCTAGTCCTGCTTCCTACTGTTTGTGGGCCTTGGCTCCCACCGTTTGTCTTTGGGCCTCAGTTTTCTGATCTGGAGCAGTGGGGCAGTAGGGCCCTCTGGAACAGGCAGGGCTATGGAAGGAAGGAATTTGCCCACCCTGTCCTGGACCCCAGGCTTCATGCCTTACTTTTGGGGTCAATTCCCTTGTTGTACAGATGGGGGAACTGAGGCTGGGGGCAGGGCTTGCCTGCACAGATACAGTGGCCTCTGCTGGCCTGTGGGAGCTGTGCCCGGGGCCTAGGTGGGGGAGACCCTGGGCCAGGCTGTGCATGATGACCCCAAGACTCAGCCAGAGCCTTCTGCCCACATTGCTGCAAGCATCCAGCCATTCAAGGTGGGCATCTGAGCTGCATAGTAACAGAGGAGGACATGGCTCCCACAAGGGATGGGCCACAAAGCTGGGACCTGGATGGAATTTGTCTGTCTCAGGCACCCTGCCAGGCCCAGTGCAGCAGGTGGGGGCAGAGACCAGCAGCACAGTATTACAGGCTGGGCCCCAGCAGAGGAGTCACTGTCCCCACAGCCTGGGCTCTTCCTGAGGGCTGCGCGGAAGGGTCTTCTCTAGGTCTCCCCTTGGCATGTAGGTGGAATCTTCTCCCTGTGTCTCTTCATCCCCTTCCCTCTCTGCAAGTCTCTGCATCCCAGTTTCTTCTTTTATAAGGGTACCAGTCACCCTGGATTAGAGTACCCCCACTGACCTCACTTTAATCACCCTATAAAGCCCCTCTCTCCAAATCAGATTGCATTCTGAGGTCACAGGGTTAAATTTCAACACAGGAATTTGGGGATGCACATTCCAGCCTGCAGCAGAAACTTAGGGAGCAGGACTTGCACGTGGGATAGGAGGGCAGGGCCTGGCAGAAGCCTCACCACCTAGAGTTGGCTCTGCTTCCGACACCAACACCGTGTGACCTGGGCCAGCAGACACATCCTTGACCCATCTGTGAAATGACCCAGTCACGCCTGCCCAGACAGGCACTAGGTTGTCTGGCCTGCAGGCATGCAGAGAGCTAGCAGAGGGTGGGGCTTGGGCTTCCCAGATGTGGGGGCGGTGCTGTTTTGGGAGATCTGAGACCCAGATTCCAGGTCTTCCTTGTCCCTCAGGCTTCACTGTGCCAGAGACTGCTCCCTGCAAGGACAGTGGACTCTCAGCCGTGGTCCTCTCCTCCTCCTGATGCTTCGGCCTGGGCTGTAGACAGAGGCCATGGTTGCCTCATGACACTGAACACACCAATCCTCAGGCCTGAGACTGGGGGCTTCTTGAGGGACAGGGGCCTGAGTCTTATCTGTCTCCAGCTTTGTCCAGCATAGGGGGAACCCAGAGGACGTGGACTGACCAAGGGATTGTCCTGACTCCTTGCCTTCTCTCTGTTTTAGGAAAATCCAAGAGGAAGAAGGACTTACGAATATCCTGTGTGTCCAAGTCACCTGCACCCAACCCCACGTGAGTCTGCCTCAGTTTCTCCTCCAGCGCAGCCTGGAGAAGTTCTCTGAATGATGGGGGGTGGGAGAGGCAGCAAGGGAGCAAGAGGAAGGTGGGGCTGGCCTACTCTGCCCCTTGTCCTGTCCTGAGTAGCACCCTCTGGGAGCCAGGCTGGGTGGTGACTCATGGGGCATACCAGCCTTGCCTGCCCGCTGTGTGCCTGCCCATCACTGCCTTGGAGGCTCTGCCCATGGCCACCCAGCAGTAGGACCTTACCTGGTTCACAGTAGATGCCTGGCATCTGGTGACATGGGCCTGCTTCTGGGCCAAGATGCACCTGTACCCATGCAGGCCCACCTGCTCCGTGGGGGGAAAGGTGTGTGGTTCTCTCTGAGGCTCACAGGTCTGGTTTTTCTACAGACCTCCCCGGAACCTGGATTCCCGGACCTTCATCACCATTGGAGACAGAGTAGGTGCCAGCTGTCCCCCAGCATGACCTCTTGTTTTGTCTAGGATAGGATGAGGTGACCCCACACGGCTGTCATGGGGAGGCAAATGGCTGCAGACAGGGTGGAGCTCTAGAAGAGCCTCAAGCCTTGTGTCACTGACCGAGTGGCCCTGGGTTGCCCATTCTCAGACCCTCTTGTCTAGACAGGCCAATGGGCCTGCCTCACCAGGCCACGGTGAGCTCAAACTCGAGGTTTCTGACCTGATGGGCCGTGGGCCCTGCACCTGTACCACAGGTTGAATGCACAGTCTCCTGGGCCTGCAGAGACCCTCAGGGCCAGCACTTGGGGCTGTGTGTTTCACACACACCTCCTGTGCCATCTGGAATCCTGGCTTGGGGCATCCTGAGGCCCTCTGGGCAGAGATTCTCACTTCCAAGGCCCAGCCTCAAGGCTGTTCCCTCTCAGGCACACATCCCTTCCTCATTCCCACCACCTGTCCTCCTGTCATTTCATTTCTTTTCTGTGTCTCTCCCTGCAGAGGGAACACCTGTGAAGGCACGACTTGGTTTTGTTCTAGCTGTGTCCCCAGTGCCTAAAACCCAGAGAAGGTGCTCAGTCAACAGTGCCTAGATAGATGATACCCTCTCACCAGCTGGGGGGCATTTCACCGGCTGTCTCATACCCACCTCACAGTAGCCTTTAGGTGCTGGTGCTGGGCCTGCTTTATCAAAGGTAGTGTGAGGCTCAGGGAGGTTAAATAATTTGCACAGGGTCACATAGCAGGGAGCAGCTGGTATGAGATTTGTAGCCAGATCTGACCAACTTTGTCCTCTTTTCTTTCTGCTGTCCCAGCTGTCTCCACTGGACCAGGGATGAGGACTGGCTTCTGGCTTGGCAGCCACTGACTATCCCCCTTTCCTTTTCTCCAAGAACTTTGAGGTGGAGGCTGACGACCTGGTGACCATCTCAGAACTGGGCCGGGGAGCCTATGGAGTGGTGGAGAAGGTGCGGCATGCCCAAAGTGGCACCATCATGGCCGTGAAGGTAAGCAGGGCTTTCTCTGCCCTACCTTGTCTTGCCGGGGAGCACCTAGGATCTGGAGGCAGCTGGGAGGGCTGCCTGGAGGAGGCGCAGGGCTGAGCCTGCAGGTTGACTTCCTGCCATGGGGCGCTGTCTCTCTGTGACCGGTGGTGAGGCCTAGCTTTTTAGGGCAGGCCAGGTTGTGGCTCTTGAGCTCCTGGCACTCATGTCACAGCGAGGGGTGCCGTAGTGGCCCCTGAACTATAGCCCTTCCCTGCAGCGGATCCGGGCCACTGTGAACTCACAGGAGCAGAAGCGGCTGCTCATGGACCTGGACATCAACATGCGTACAGTTGACTGCTTCTACACCGTCACCTTCTACGGGGCCCTCTTCCGAGAGGTGAGGCCTAGCAGGGGCTATGTGGGGCTGGTGGCCTGGGAGCTTCCCTCAACCCATCTGTCGGCCAGCAGCCCACTGTCACTTAGCCTCCTCCTGTGTGCCATATGCTGGGGACGTGAGGGAGTGAGATAAGGGCAGCACAGCTGGGCTCCAGGGAGCATAGCCCAGCCAGACCACAGTTCCCTGCCTCCTGGCTATTACTGCCCTGCTCTGGGCCTTAATCCCCTGTCTGTGAAGTGGAGCCGGTGGTTGCATGCACCTCCTAAAGGTGGTGAGGTGAAGTGATGTTGCTGGGGGCCTGGTGTTCAGCTAGCTCTGTGCTCCATTCTGCCCATGTGACCATCTGTCCCGTGGCAGCTACCCAAGGGGGTGGGAGGTCTGAGCAGAGGTGGTGGTGGAAGTGGGAGATTCTGTGTCAGATTCTGGGCCTCTGGGGAGGGTGGGATCTGGGGTGCGACAGGAATTGAGAAGGATGGAACTGCCTTCCGCTGAGCTGGACTGAGCAGAGTGGCCAGGTGGTGGTCAGCAATTCTCTGATGCTGGTGACTTGCTCCTCAGGGTCCTTGGGCATCTGAGTCTTGTGCTGGGTGAGGTCAGGACTCCCTGCCCTGACTTTGCTCATTGAGCACCCTCTGCATTACAGGGACCTGGGGGCCCCTTAATCCGGCCTCCCCAGCAGGAGTATCCCAGGTGTTTGCTGTGGAGGAGGGAACAGGTGGCTCTGGATCCCATGTACCTGAAGGCCCAGAAAAGAAGCACAGTCAGGCTTCTGTGTTAGTCTTTCCCCCTTAGAGTTGCAGAGTTAGGGGCACAAGGCTGGGAGTGTGGCAGGGTCAGAGCGAGAGGGAAGCAGGCAGGCAGAGGAGCTAGAACCCAGTGGGCACATGGCCGGGGCCGAGGCTACACCAGGAGGCCACATGGCCGTGTGGAGGAGGCCTGACAGAGCTCCGGGTGTCCTTGCAGGGAGACGTGTGGATCTGCATGGAGCTTATGGACACATCCCTGGACAAATTCTACCGGAAGGTGCTGGATAAAAACATGACAATTCCAGAGGACATCCTGGGCGAGATTGCTGTGTCTGTAAGTGGTTCCAGTGTGGAGCCAGAGGCACTGTCTACCCAGCAGGCGCAGTGCCTACTTTGGCGCCCCCCCCCCCCCCCGCGCCCCCGCCCAGAGCCTTCCTGCCAAGGAGACCCAAGCCCACACTTCGACAGGTCTAAATCTCCAGGTCTTTGAGTGCACTTCTCTAGTTCCAGGCCATTTTTAAACAGAACTTAGTGTTTAGTATGGCCTTGTACTAAAAGGGGGCAGCTTACAGAGTATAAGCTAAATTAGGGGAAAGATTAGCAACCACAGTGCTTACTTTTTTTTTGGCCGGGGCTGATTTGATCCCGTCACCTCTGGCATATGGGGCTGGCACCCTACTCCTTTGAGCCACAGGCACCGCAAGTAAACAATGTTTACCTTTTGACTCTGATTCTAGAGAAGGACTGTAACACTGGGCTTGAGCATCCCAGCAGCCAAAGGAGAAAGGGAAGTGGAAGCAGTGATGGGGTGGTTCTCAATCCTGACTGTGTCAGGAAACATTTTTTTTTTTTGAGACAGAGCCTCAAGCTGTCACCCTGGAGAGAGTGCTGTGGCATCACAGCTCACAGCCACCTCCAATTTCTGGGCTCAAGTGAGTCTCTTGCCTCTGCCTCCCAAGGAGCTGGTACTACAGGCACCT
>CAUYON010207812.1:0-40147 GCA_963573935.1 Arctocebus calabarensis
ATCAAGGAAATGCCATGAAGGATATCTGTAACAGTATGATCAAAATATTTCTGAATGTATATGAATCGTGCCCTGTGATTGCACCAATGTACATAATTATGATTCAATAAAATTATTAAAAAAAAAAAAAAGAAATAAAAATCAACAGGCTGAAAAATTAAGCATCTATTTTTCAAGGACTATGAGATGGAAGTGTACAGGGTGCTTTTAGCTTTTTAGATGCTATACTGTAACTTTACTGGTGGTAAGTTTGCAAGTGCAGAGTGCCTTTATGGCAGCGGTTCTCAGCCTGTGGGTCACGACCCACAGGAACTGTATTAAAGGGCCACAGCATTAGGAAGGTTGAGAACCACTCCTTTATGGGATATAAAGATATTTTATTTTTCAAGATCACTCATTTAATCTACCACTTAAATAATAGTTTGGCATATACATGTTACTACATGCCAGGCGTGGTGCTAGGTACTGGAGGCAAAATGATAAACAGAATAAGGCGTGATTTCTACTTTTGTGTTGCTAGTCTGATGGGCAAGGCAGGCATCAATCAAACAATCCCAAACATCATTGTAAATGCAGCCGTGACCCATGCTTTAAAGGAAATGTGCTTGAGAATCCACAGCAAAGAGATTTCACTTTGCTAGGAGGTCAAGGAATGCTTCTGGGAAGATGCATCATTTAAACTGGTCCCAAGAATTAATAGGTTTTAATCCACGAAGAAGGGACAAAGAGAACTATAAGCTGAGGGGTGGATGTTTCAACATGTGTGCTAGTTATTAATGTAATTAGTGTGGAAGAATTAATATATGAAAGAGCAAATTTAAGAAATACTTGCTCTGTTATTCTTTAGAGCTCTCTATTATTTTCTCACTAGAATATCAGGAAGAAAAAAAGCAAGGCAATCAAGTAATTATCTGTAACTTCACAGATGCTATTGTAACAGGAAGAAAATTGGTCAGTTTTAGTTAAAGAAAAAAAAAAAACAGAACCAACCAACCACCAACCAAAAGCTGCTTTAAACTATCCAAGGCAGGCACTAGATCAGATATAAGCAGAAGGACTTTTAAGGATCTTGAAAAGCTGTAACTGCACAATTTATAGAAGATCCTGACTGCAAGAAGAAAGATAAATGTCTCAGTTAGATTAGGTGAAATTGCTCAGTTATTGTCTCAACAGCATCAGCTGCTTTTGTTTAGTTATTTTGCCAACTGCTTCTCGTCTTGTTTGTCTGCTGTCCTTGTAAATAACCTTTACATAGGGAAGTGGGGTGTGTGAGGGGCTAGGGAGCGTGGTGTTGGGAAATAGGAGAGACACTAGAGGCATTGTACTTTTTTTCTCACACCAGATTCCTAGAAATAATGTGCTTTAGCAATTTAATATTCAATGTTTCACACTAGATGTTTACACAAGAATGTAACGTAACTATGATCCTTGTACTTGATAAGCCACTAATTCATTTTCTTGTGCAGTAAGAACTTCCAGGAGCTAGTGGCTCTTCTATTTCTTTAAAATCTTATGCAGAGAGTAACACTCGACAAGTCAATAAATGCTGAAGCTTCATGGAAAGCATTTACTTTTAATTTGCCACCAAATAATCTGGCTATTAACAATAAGCATGACAGATCATCTCTACTTGGTAATTATCCATTAGTGATAGGCAATTTATGTTAATGAGGGTAACTATTATATACATTCCAACAACTCTTTTATTTTACTTTTTTCTTTGGTGATTCTCCAAAAGTCAACTGAATATGAGAAAATTTCCTGTAGATGTTTATATAATTTCAATATTCTCACTGCTATTCATCTGTTCACAGATGCTAGATATTAATTCCTATTATATGATAAGCTGTGATTTTCGCCCACAGAACTAATGTAGTTTACCAATGACAAGATAACCAATAAGGTTTTACCTTCTGATTAAAAATTCTAGAGCTCATTACTAGAATTCCTTTCTTATATATAACAGTGTTTGTCCTGTGTGTGTCCTTGTACCTTGTTTTTGCAAACATTTTCCTCTACCTGTCTTCCATGACACTGATCTCTCCCGAATTTCTTTCTACCTCTGATTGTATTTCTAATCTCTTTCTCTCTTGCTTAAATCATCTTTCTTCTCCTTGCCTTTAATGATCATATTATACAGAAGGCTTTGAATTATCTATATGCTCTTTTAGGGACATCTTATCTTTTCTAATAAAGTCAGTTATTCCTTATATACTAACAACTCCAATTGCTTCCCCTTTCAGCTCTGGCCTTTCTTCTGAGCTGTAGACCTATATTTCCTCTTAGAATATCAACTACATTGCTGTAGGTAAAAATATCTGTTCAGATATTGTTGCAGGTGAAAATATCTGTTCAGATTTTATCTCATTCCCTGTTTCCTCAAACCGGTCTCCTATTTTTCTAAGTACAAATTGTAAACAATTTTATAGGACAGACACAACAGGGAATCCTTGATTATCTATTTTGCTAACTGCTTCTGCCTTCATTAGGCTAAGAAAAAGATATTCTTAAGCATGCAAAATCTTAGGAGTATAGCACTCCTGAGTCCTTGGAAAATAAAACTACTTGACTACAAAATTTAGCCAACTAAGCGGTGAATCAAAATCAGAGTCTTGGGAATAATGATGTTATATGAAAAAAATACTAAAATTCAATCTAAGTAATTATGAAAACAAATTTTGGATCAATAAGAAACATAAATGGCAAATCTGGACAAAATATAAAATGCTAATATAATATTGGGCATGAAGAGGGGTGAGAAACAGGAGAAAATCTAAGTATATATTTTCCTATTTTCAGAATTTTTGTTCAAAGACATTTTTCATATTAAATTAAGAAATGAGTTATTTGTCTAACTTGAATTGCTTAATACTATCCATTAGGGAATTAATAGCAGATAATAAAACTTCAGTGTAATTTGATGAGGGAAAATTATATTCAAAATAAATAATATAGAGTAAGTACAAAATGATAAAGAAAAAGAAGATTGAAAATAGAAAAAGGATTGAATTAAAATCAAATGTTATAACAATAAATTTAAGAGACTCTCAGATTATATAAGACAAATTCAATTATATTATGTGAAAAGATTAATCAAAAATAAAATTATTCCAGAACAATTGAGCAAGATGCTTTAAAACTTATTACACTTTTAATATCTATTCCTTATTTGTTAAAAAGCCATTTAGAAACTTTAAGTAAGAATTTTTTTCTATAATGATTTTATTCAAAACAAGATGAAACCCTAGAATCATTTCCACTAAAGTCATCAATAAAAAGTGAGCCCAATACTATATTTTAATATTGTTCTGATTGTACATACCAATACAGTTAGACATGCAAATAAAATAAGTGGCATATGTATTTGAAGATTAAAATGTATTTATTTTGCAGATATGATTTTATGTATGGGAATTACATATAAATAAATAATATCAAAAATAGACTTTCCACATATAAACAAGTAAGCACATAAAATGGAAGGGGAAAGAAACTTTATTTACGCTAACAATAAAAAGACAAATACTTAATGTTCCAGTTATCCATTGCTGCATAAAGAAGTGCTTTCACATTTATTATTTTTGTTTATAATTCTACAGATAGGCTCAGCTGAGTGGTTCTTGCTTAGGCTTCCTCCCATAGGTGAGATTGCTTGTTGTCTGGGAAGACAATCCTCCCAAAACTCACCTGGGCTGATTATTCAAGGTGGCTTACCCTAAACTCACCTGGGCTGATTATTTAAGGTGGCTTAAATTGCCAGCAATTTAAGCTAACCATTGTCTGAAAACTTTGTTATGGCTCACAGCCAGAGTCTACACCTTGGGTTTCAAAGGCTCTTACAGCATGGTGATTAAGCTCTAAGAGGGAGTGTCCTAACAGTTAGGGTCCCAAGGGACAGATTGGGTCTGTGCCTATAACTAACACAGTATCATTTTGTTACATTCTGTTGATGAAAGCAATCAGAGAGATTATCAAGGAGATGGGAAATGGACTCCACTTCTTATCAGGAGATGAAATGGACTCCACTTCTTAATGAGAGTACTTTAATAAAGACATTTCAGAAAAAGCATGTTACATAGAGATATTTTTGCAGTCACCTTTGAAAATGCAATCTATCACTCTTAATAATAAACCAAGTTAAAAATTTGCAACATCCAAATCATAAAATTTTGGACATCATGCTGAAGGACACCAAAAAAGTCTTTAAATGGAAAGATCTGTGTTTTTCTTAGCTAGAAGAACTCAACATTATAAATTTGGCAACAATTTTTAAACTAATCTGTGACTTCAATTTAATTTCAATTAAAATAGTGGTATTATTTGTTTCTCACTTGATTATTTCCAAGTTCAAGTAGAGAAATATGCACATAGGAAATGTCAGGAATAAAACTGTGACAGGGAAAAAGAAGGATGATAAAAGGAGTAGTTAAAATGATTTAAATAGGCACAAAAATATGCATGTGTGTGTGTGTGTGTATTTATGTGTGTAAAGTAAAGACTGATCAGTGTAAAAATAATAGAATTTCAGAACATATAGATATGTGGTAAATGACAAAGTTTTATTTCAAAAAAGATGGTTAGAAAATGCTTTTCAACAAATTATGTAGAAAGACTAAACAACAAATTTTGGTTGTATATCTGTTGTTTAGAAGTCTGTTGTATATAAAATACCCTTAAACAAAATAAATTTACAAACATAAAAATAGAAGAAATATTTGCCATTCATTGGAAAAAAACCTAAATTTTCTAAAAATCCAAAGAATCCTTTTCTCACCTAGATGCTACAAGCTTTTTCTAAAAGGTCTCCACTAGGCTTGTACTCTGGTCTCCTTTGATTTTCCCACAACATATCCTTCACATAATCTTCAGGAATAGTGCAGAATGAAAATGTGGGCCTTTGCTTAGGAAATTATTCTGAATTTCAACACGGCCTCAGCAGAGCATTAAAATTAGTATAAGGCCCTTCGATCACAGGGCTCCAGCAGCAGCATGGATTAGAACAGCCGATCCTGTTCCACAGCATCTTTCACAAATATAAATCATCTGACAACTAAGTTATGGCACTAATTAGAAGAAAATATAGTTGTTTCAAGGAACCATACTGGACACTTGTATATCCACATGCAAAAAATATAAAGTTACACACTTGCCTTGCATCTTACACAAAAATTCACTCAAAATGAATCATAAAACTAAATTAAAAGTAACATTAGCTAAAACTTTTTCCTTTTTAGAAGAAAAAATAATAAATCTTTATGAGTTTGTGTTAAAGAATGCTATCTTCTATCAAAAAACACAGCAACACATGAATGAAATAAGTAAGTTAGACTTCATAAAAATTTTTAAAATGTTTGTACTACAAATCATACTATCAAGAAAGTAAAAAGACAGAATGGGAGAGAATATTTGCAAGCCACACATATAATAAGGACTTTGTATTCAGAATGTGTAAGTTCTTACAGATCCATAATAAAATGACAATCCAAATAAAAAATAGGCAAATGCAAAGAAGTAAACAAATGGCCAATAGGCGCATGAAAAGATGCTAAACATATTATTTATCATGGAAATCCAAATGAAACAATGAAATATTTATACCCATTAAGATGGCTATTAAAAAGACAGGAAATAACAAGCATTAGAGAGCCTATCGAAAAACTGGAACTCTCATATGCTATTGGTAGAAATGTAAAATGGTATAATCACTTTAGAAAGCAATTCTGCTATTTCTAAAATGTTAATATGGAATTAACATTTAATCCAGAAATTTAACTCCTTGTTATATTCTCAAGATAAATAAAAACATATCCACACAAAAAACTTGTACATGAATGTCTGTAACAGCATCATTCATAGGAGTCAAAAAGTAAGAAAAAACCCCAATGTTGATCAATGGATAAATGGACAAATGTGACCTAAGTGTCCGTACAATTGAGTAGCATTTAGTCATAGAAGGGATGAGGTACTTGTACCTGCTACTGCATGGACAAACCTTAAATGCATTATGCTAAAGGAAAGAAGCCAGTCACAGAAGATTATACACTATGTGATTGTTGTTATATAAAGTGCCCAGAATAGAGAAATCCATAAAGACAGGGAGGGGAAGAGTGGTTGCCTGAGTGTGGGAGGAGGTTGGGCGTGCCTGGAATGGGGAGTAACTTCCAACAGGTACAGGATTTCTTTTAGGAAGGATGAAATGGTCTGAGAATAGTTTGTGATGATGGCTATACATCTCTGTGAATATTCTAAGTACCATTGAATCATATGTTTTAAAAAGAAAAATTTTATGGTATGTAAATTATACTTCAATAAAGTTGTTAAATAACACTACACTACTTAACTCAGTACCCGTATGTGTATATATATTCAAAACCAACACACCACTCATGCGCAAAGGTTCTAACGGCTGGCTATTATACTTTGCATAAAATTTAAAATTTTCTTTTGTAAATTTTAATATGACTGGTGATCTGCCTATTTCCCCAATCCCCTATTCATCTGGTCTCCCCCTCCATCTCTCTGATGTCCTTGCCTTCTGTGAAGCCATCAAATGCTTTCTGCCTCAGGATCTTTGTGCTTATGAAACTCCTTAGACAAAAAGCTCTTCCTCAGGTCTTCACATGGCTCCGTCCCTCCCTTCCTCCAGGTAGATCTCTTCTTAAATTCTTAGTCTAACTAAAGAGAACTCGTGCCTTACTTGCCCTCTCCCTTGGCCTTCTCTATGTACTACTGTATTTACAGACTTTACAGCAGTGCTTGGCACATTGTAGGAACTTAACATTATTAACTGAAGCAAAGAGTAAAAGAATAGTAAAATAGCAAAAGAATTTTGTTAGATCTTTACGAAAAATGGTCAAATACCTAATAACATTTTCTTCCTATCTGAATTATATCATTACTAGAGTATTTGTAATGTCTGTTTAAATTTAATTGTTTGTAAGTAGATTATGGGGATTCTGAGGGCAGAATGAGGGCTTCATAAGTTTTACCCTGTGTGAGTGACACAGGATAATGTCACAAAGATGATTTTGGTGCAAGGCAAAAAATCTCTACATTCAGGTGCATAAACTCACTGTCCTTCACTCCATGATTCCTGTCTGTGGCATTTTAGTTTTTTTCTATCCCCATTCCTTTTAAATAATGGCTTCTTGAGTGACACTTTCAATAGCCCATAAGAAGCTCAATTGTCAGTGGTAATAGTGCTTAAAATTTTAAAAAGGCAACAAAAACATTGACAGTTGAGTCAATAAAAGTATTCATGTAATCTTAACTTTAACAAATAGTAATTGACTTTGAATAATGTGTCAGGCATTGTGCGAAACCTTTAAAACATTTTTTTTAGATTCTTGGAAACTGCAATTTTATTTTTTCATTGGTATGCAATAATACAAGAATATATTTTCAGAGTATTAAGACATTCATATAATCAAAGCAGGGTAATTGGGATATCCATTACCTTAAAGATTTATCTTTTCTTTATGCTAAGAACATTTAAATTATTCTCTTCTAGCTATTTTGAAATACACAATAGGTTAATGTTAACATAGTCACTATACTGATCTATCAAACAATAGCTCTTATTTCTTTTATCTAACTGTATATTTGTGCCCATTAATCAACCTCTCTTTTCTCCTTTCTCCCCTCTAAGCTTCCTAGTCTCTGATAACCACCAATCTACTCTCACATATGATTGAGAATAATCACTTTGTATGAATAAAGTACTAATTGTGTTCACTGTACTGATTGACCCAAGAGCTTACTTTTTTTTTTTTTTTGCTAAATTTGTTTGAATTATTCTAAATCATAAAATGTAAATGTCTTTACTTTTAATAGATGATGGAGCTCAGCTTTTAACCCAAAGCCAGACCTTCTAACTACTGCCCCCTAAGGTGTTCTGGCTGTTTAACACATTCATTACTACATTTTGAGGTGGGGAGGTAAAGATCAAGACATACAACCTCCCAAGAGACACCTGATGTAATCAAGGTAAGCTTTTTGAGTAGGTGGGCAAAATTACCATATTGTGACACTGTTTGTTTTAGTTCCTAGATTGTTTATCCAATAAAGCATAATTTACATATGTCTCTTTTATTATCTTTTCCCAAATCACCTGTAAATAGATCCTTGCGTAGTATATTTTTCCCCTTATCTTCATTGCTTCTAAAACACCAGAATTGTGTCAAGAACTTCTGCATTATAAGGATACCTACTGGGCACATTCAATAATTTTAATGAGGCAGGAGAACTGGCCTTATGTAAATATTCACCACTCCACCCTTACCCTATCACCACCCCAATCCCTTTAGGAAGAGAGAATTAGAGAAACTCTCCAGGTATTTTAAAACATGTTTACCTTTCAACTAACACAAAGGCACAGGGGCAGAGTGCAGGTGCTTCATCTATTTGTGTAGTTCCTGCCATATTCCTGCAACCTCTATGTGTCATTCCTCCCATTTGTTTTTGTTTATCTTTTGTTGTTGAACAAAACATCTTCTTATTTCTATCCAAAATAATACTTTATTACATAAATGTAAAATCCAATTTCATTGTCTTTTAAAATCCAACTCTACCTTTTGCACCTCGATTAGCTAAAAGCAAATCACTTTGCAATTTGGAAATATTTAAATACCTCAATTAAGACCTCTATTGCAAATGTCAGTAAATCTAACTGCAGTGGATGTAAGCTAGGAGAAAATCTTTGGTTCAAATAATTCAATAAAACAGGTGCAGTGCCAGACTGAGACATGACATCATCTATACGATCATGCAATAGTTCTTTTTCCAACTCCTGGCTCTGTACTATTGCACATGTGCCTCCTTCTCATGGGATTCTACTTGCATAAGCTTTACGTCTTCCCAATCTCATCTTCCCAATAAGGAATTTCCTTTTGGTCTTTCTCAACTGAGATTTATTTGAGAGATTTAAATCCTGATTTCTTAAGAAGTGGATAGATGTAGCTATGTAAAGAATTAACTTTCTTTCTTGGTGTTCTGGCTGATAGCAGTTGGGTCTTATCTTTGTGAAAGTAGACACTGAAATTAGTTTCTACACTGCAATTCAGATGAGGATCCCTGGCTAAGAAAGACTGCAGGAGTTCCAAATTGTCTACATCTGTCTGTTAAAAGTTCAGCTGATGTCACATCATCTTCCCTGGTTTAATCATTATGGCCAAGAGGATGAAGTATACAAATTGGCTAGGCCTAACTCCTAAACACAGAGGAACATCAGGGAAAGAGTCAAATCTAGCCATCATATGTACAGATTGTGAGTGAGGGAAGAGTGGTTCCAGGAAGAAATGCAAGGGATTGTCAACTGAAGAAAAGAAAAGAATGGTGGTGCCTCACAGATCTATGTGGTATTCTTAAATTGACTTATTTAGTAGGCTTTTTCTTGTCCTGTTAATTTATAGTGCAGTATTTAGACATTTATTTTCTAAATCATGAGCTATTTTGAGCTCTTTGACTATTGATGAATTTATCTTCCATGATGTGATATTACATATTCCTGAAACAAGGAATTGTACTTTCTTTCTTGGTGTCCTGGCTGATAGCAGTTGGGTCTTATCTTTGTGAAAGTAGACACTGAAATTAGTTTCTACACTGCAATTCAGATGAGGATCCCTGGCTAAGAATGACTGCAGGAGTTCCAAATTGTCTACATCTGTCTGTTAATAGTTCAGGTTGTACTCACAGTGTTGGCAAAATATTGTCTTCCATGATTTGAGACTCTACAACATAATGCACTTAAATGATATTCAGTAAACTATAAGGACAAAAATCTTATAAATGATACCAGTGCTTTTAACTGGCAAGGAACATGACAATACTTTTTCCTTGAAGAGAGGAGTAAAGAATGTTATGCTTTCTTTTGGACAAATTTTATTATGTTTCTTTTTCTTTCTTTTTTGTTTTTTGTTTCGACATTCCAATATATTTCCTTTCATTTCATGTCAGATGCAATTTCTCAAACTGAACAGGGGTAAACTCTTTTCATTTCTACATTGTCACTCCTATTTGGTTTAGTTACAAATGAAATGAAAGCATATTGTACAATAGAACCCCACATGTACTATAATGCCAGAAAATGATTTTGATACACAGAAACAAATGCTATGCATATGCAGGCCTTACATGACTTATAGTCTCACATGGCCGCCCACAATAAAATGTTACTTACTCTAAGGATAATGCAAAAAAAAAAAAAAAAATCCCAATAAAAACACGATGTAAATTGAAAGATAATATACACCCAGTAATTTTAACTATCTCAGAAGAAAGGAAGAGTGCTAGAATGCTGCATTATTCCCAAGAAATTAAATGGGATTCAGCCACGATGAATCACTTGATTCATTCAGCTGTGTCTACTAGGTCAGTTAAAATCCATAAAGTGGCAAATTCTCAGAAGGGCAAATATTTAGGCCAATGTGGACCTTATGCAACTGAATTATTACACTGCACAAATAAAAACAAAAATAGGGAAAGGCAGAGAGCAAACCATAGGGATTTAGGGATCAGTAGACTTCATTAATTGTGCCTTTGGCTTAGCCAACAGAACAGTACATATGAAGAGTTCACATGTTTTATAACTTTTAAGGTAAAATTTAACATGTTAATTTCTTTAAAAAATACTTAAGCACTTTTTCTAAGTGCTCTAGAGACTAAACTTGTGCTGAGCAAAAGTCCTCCAAATCTCTGCCCTCATGGTGTTTGGGTGAGAGAGAAAATAAAGCAAATATGTTATGTCATAGTAGTTAGTTGGTGGAAAAGGCTATGTAGATAAATAAAACAGAAAAGAGGGGTTTAGATTGGTGGGTGGATAGGGGCTAACTTTAATTAGGAGGTTAAGTAATACTCCCCAGGGAAGAGGCAATTTGAGAAAGACATAAACAAGATGAGGGGTTTAGACATGTGGAACTAGACATTTTGAGGAAGAGGGAACAGCAAGTGTAAGCTCCCTAAGAGCATTCTTGGTGTGAACAGGACAGAGGCAGGAGACAAGAGTAAGTGATTCTGGGCAATCAGATTATGTAAGGCATTGGAGACCATAGCAGAGGTCTGAGTAAAAGAAAGTAGTATTGGAAAATTTCTATCTTAAGAGTTCAAGGTCTGATTATGTTTCATTATGATTGTTCTCCCTGCCTTGTGAGGATAGACTGTAGGGGCAATGGTAGAGAGAGAGGGAACGACAAGGAGCAAGACATGGGGATTTGAACATCAGCAGCTTTCCCTAACTTTGCAATAAACCAAAATAGATATGATAGGGAAGAGGGTGAAGACAGATCTGTATTCAACACAACTTGGATTACAGTAGCTGAGTTTAGTATTTCCTGGGTAGCTTTAGTAACAGGACGTACTGACTCTTCTCCTGAAAGAGTGTTTATTATAGTTGTCTAGTTTTCTACCTTCTTCCATACATTTACAAAGACTCATGGCTGCTTACACAAAGACTGCCTATTCCAGCTGCAATTGCTGTCCAGTACCATCTAATAGCTAAGTTTTGGCCAATAGAACATAAGAAGTACTATGTGCATCTTTTGGGAAGTGTCTTTTAAGAAATGAAGTAACCTCTTTTTTCCTATCATACAGATAGACATCGTGACTGGAGCAAAGGAAGCCATGTGGGAACCTCAGGTAACCTTGGGAATAGAAGCTATTTGTGACACAAAAACCAGAGGAAGAGCTGGAACTCCCTGGAATTTATGAATCAGAGCTGCCATAGGTAGACAGCCTAGATCAGGGCTAATTCTATTTGAATTAGATTCATTTTGGAATGGATATTCAAATGTCATGATAGGCTTGTCTATATTAAGTTTAGAAAATAGGCAGTAATCTGACTCAAAGTGATAATGACCCTAATCTTTTCATTTTAGGGTAGGTGGAGACACAATATTATCTACAGACTAAGAATGAAAAGTTTCATTCATTTTCAGTCTATGCTGGTTAAAGCTACTATGGCTTTGCTAAAAATAGTCAATCCTCAACTTTTCCTATTAGCAAAGAAAGAAGTGTATCCCCTGTTGAATTTTGCTGGAGACCTACAACTCAAAATTTCCTTTAGGCTATTTTAATATTTTAAGAACCAAAAGTTTGACAGTTTGAGGTGAGATTATACTTGATGCAGAAACAGTAAAACCCCATGTAAAAAAGCCCAAGGCTTAGCTGTCAAGAAAGTCACCCTGTGACTTGAAGAGTCTTGTTTCAGCTTCTAGGCCCATATTTAAAACTCTGAATATAGGAAAATTCAAAAGAAGTCTTAGGTCTTCTGTGTATATGTCATTGTCTGTAGTATCTTTGTTAGGAGAGCTTTGCTCCAGATACATTTTGTGCTTGTTTTCAATATTCTTTTTATTAGTACAATGATTGTGTCACCATCACCATCAAATGAGTTACTTACAAGGTTAAGATGGGCTACGAGATACTTACTTTGCTTACTTGGTGCAGGGAAAGCATTTAGGGAAGCTGAGGCATTTCTCTGTCCTTCTGTCACCATCTCTTTCTGTTGAGTAATATTCTGACTGCTTCTGGGGCTATCACCCTCTGTCCATAGCTCTTTGGTTGACATCAAGAGCTATAAATAATTAGCACTACCCCATAACCTGTTTCTTTCAAATGGGCATGGCTATAACCTAGAAAATCGTGAAAATAAATGACATGATTATTATGGTCATGTAGAAATGTTATGTAAATGTAGTTTTTGCTAAACTCTCTCTCTCCCTGACTTTGTCTTTTTCTGTCTCTGTCTCTCTCTTCCATACACATAGTCCCATTTGAAGAAAAACGCAATGAGATTTCACTACAACTAATAATTTGGTATCATCCCTCAATTATTTGGGTTTTTTAAACATTTTATTATTAGAATCTTAGCAGAAGCAAAACTTACCTCCCTAGCGAGGTGCCTATTTAAATTGCTATCTAGATAAACTTGCTGGGAGATATTAGACACAGCTATTAGTTGGAGTCTGTGTCAAAGTATTATATCAATTAATCTTAACATTCTGAGTTATATGTGGCTTCTTCAGTTATGATACTTTAGTCATTCAATAGTTACTATTGGTAGCATAAAAAATTATTTTAATTGCCAAGCACATGTGTGAATAAACACAATGCTGTTCTGTTAAAATAAATTTAACAAACAGTTTTATCTATTTACATAAAGAATATTTATTGGATAGATACTATGTGCCAGGCTCTCTGTAAGGTATTGAGGCTAACAAAAAACACATAGTCTTTATTGACCTGAATCTGTAGGGCAGAGCTTAGAGAACAGCTAGTTCAATTACTGATTCAGGGTGAGCTCTACTTCCATGACATCCTGACTCTCCCTGTCCAACCTGGGTGCTTTAAAGCACAGGAAAAGGAAAACCTATGTGCTCAGTCTATTTTCCTTCCCTCCGGAAATTCCTAATAGCTATTTGGCAACCTTGAATTCCACTAAGTCTAAATCCCATTCTTTTTGCCATCAGGTACCAAATAATAGGTAAGTCCTTTGCACAGAGCTGGTCTGGCAATCACTACGCGATTGACTACAGACCAAGATTAAACTTGCTCTTCCTACTTGAGCTCATTGGCCTTGTGGACAGAAGATTTTTCAATTATCCAAGTCCATTATATCTGCTCCTGGAGTGATCTTGTTTTCTCTCTTATTATGAACTATTTCAGCATATTACTACAGTGAGCTATTAGCATTCAGAAAAAAAAATTGAACATTTTTAAAACTTTTTAAAAGTAAGGAGGTTCTTTGAGAGACCATGGCATATACAGCGAAAGTTTTTCAGTAGAATTCCACCACCACCCCAATTTTCATCCAGATTTAAACAGTCTAAAATCAATTCCTCTAGAGCCACATGTCATTTCTTATCTTCATTCTAGCAGTAGAGGTGAACTCATGTTAGACTTTACTTTTTTTAACATAATAAAATATATATCTATTATCAGTTTGGGGGCTTGTTCACTGCTATATAAAAATAAACTGGCTTCTTTCCACAATGTAAGCAAAACTGTTTCTGAGACAGGTTGAAAATAAGGTAAGCTAATTTAACCTGTTACTGTTTTTGGAGAATTTATTAAATATCTTGAGTTAAACCACTTTGGAAGGACAAGCTCAGGGGGGGATAGGGACCCAGATTTGCATTTATACTGAGATTTTTATGCAGGTGTCCAGGAATTGCTTAGTGAGTGTCACCAGAAGTTAGGCAAGCTCCTTAAAATAAATTTCAGGGTAACTCTGTTCCTTTACTCCTTCATTGTTGAATAGTATTAATTGGTGCCTTCTACATGCAATGAACCATTTTAGACACTGAGTAAACAGGACGAATAAAAGAGAAAGGCAGACAGATAGAAAGAGGCTTTCATGGTATTTGTTAGCTTTTTTCCTAAATACATTATTAGAGAAAATCCACATAGGAAAGATGAGCCTGTGATTTGACGCACTATTAAGGAAAAAAACGCAGAAAGAGCTAAGTATGAGTAAAGGCAGAAAATATCCAGTTATTGCCCAATCTGCAATCATAATGTTTAGAACCACAAAAAGACTAATAAAGTTACCATCTTTCATTTCAATTGAAATAGTGCATGGTAACTTTTGCCTAAATTTTTAAACAATAACAATTTTCCTAGAAAATACAAATTGAAGGCAGAAACTAGGTTGAAAGTAAGTGTGTGTTTGCTTTAAAATATGCAAGGCTCTGCTTGTTTTTCCTAGCTGTTTGTTTGTTTAGCAATTCAGCTATAAGATATTTTTAATAAGAAGAGATGGTAGCATTTGATTCACCTTTGAAAGAATCTTCCACAGAAATAGTGAAGGGCACTTGCCGTAAAGAGAAGACAATAAGAACTTAAAGTCATTATTTAATTTTCAGCAGCCTGAGCTGATTTTTTAACTATACACACACACAGTGTCCATAAAGTTCATGTGCAATATAAAATAGCAGGCATATATATATGTATAGTCTTGTTTAAATTTAAAATGCTGAATACTTCTTTAGAGCAAATAGCAAGATTTACTTTAAAGTATATCCTGTTAAAGGAACAACCACACATATTTAGCAGATTCTCTAAAATATTCTTTTGTTTGAAGCCTATATATATATTTTTCTCCTCCTTTAAAAATGTTTTCCTCCAGCATCCCACCACCGACTTTCTCTCTGTGCTTGAAGCGGAGAAGCTGTCCACTGGGAGGTCAATGACTTTTCTGAGCGAACACAGGGGACTTTCATCTGGGATGTTTACAGCTGAGGTGTTAGCCTCTGAAAGCTTTCCAGATTATTCCCTCTCAGGGACAATGCCCTGCGAGGAGGGTAAGAGATTAATAGCAGATGCACCACATTTTAAATATCTTCCAACAATCTGTATTTAAGCTTCTGTCTGGTTCTCTAACATATTTAAAGGTGTCTCATTTGTCTGAGGTCTTAATAAAAGTCATAGGAACAAATGTTATTTTTAAGAAGTTCCACAGCTTTCCTCTCCGATGTCTCACCCAGGGTGGCAGAATATATTCAGAAAGAAATAAGATTCTATGGTAACTGCAATATAGATAGAAGATTAAGAGAGAAATAGTTTGTTGGTTTTCTTTTTAAAAATAAATTCACAACCATGTATGGTTCAGTTGGTAACAAAATTCTTAAATGGTATTTATAGTATCTGACTACTCGTCACAACAATAGCTCTTTATGGTGTCACAGAAGCTTGTCTGACAGAATCGAAGGGATTTAGAGATGATGATTTTAGTGCCTTACTATTCATCACATATAGACATACATATACACATAAATACTTGAGAGAGAGAGAGGGCAGAAATCTAGAACGTGATTTTTTCATTCCAATGTTGACATAGAATGTCCTATATCAAACTTTGCCTATTTCAAAGTCTGCTTTGCAACTAAAATGAGTTAATCTCTAAAACACTTTTTGATATTTGGTTTGTGCAGACTTTGGGCAATACCTGGCAATAGCTGCCTATTTTGAGTATTGCCCCTCCTGTTAACTCACCTGCTGCTTCGTACCTGCTCCCCATTTCTGTTTCCGGGTCCCTTTCCAGGTGCATTTGTTCCGACTTGCGACCTCAGTCCCCTTATCAGGGCTCTTCTTACCCAGTAAAATGTTTCTTCCTGTCCCAAACTCTTTCCTCATGGAGAAAGCCTGCGTCTTTCATTTCAGCTGCTTTTCCAATTACAGAAGGGTCTTGGGTCTTGTTCAAGTAAGTCACTTGCTTTGATAGCGACGTAGAGCATTATAACCCTGAGGAAACATTATTCACTCTCAAATGCAAGTGTATTTAACTCTTTTGTCTTTTGTGCTACCCAGAGAGTGAATAAATACACAGATTCAAACCCAGCTGCAGTTTCATGCCAGTATACCGTCTAGGTCTAAAACAGCCTTTAGGTATGAGGCAAGTCATAACTCAGTGCACCAGGTGCAGAACTGGAAATCTGGATGGGAAGGACCTGGGCAGACTTCTCGGTGAGTGTATATGTGCACTACACAGAGAGGCCCAGAAGAGGGTTGAGCGGAGGCTGAATTCCAGCCCAAACTCCAGTTGCCACGCCTGCCTCTGTCCTTTGGAGGCAGCGCCCTTTTCATTACACAGGTACTCTGTGTTCCTTAAATGTCGTGCTTATCGGATGCTTTTCCGGTGTGTCTGGCAGACAGGCAGGTGGGGAGATGAAGTGGGAGATAGGGGACTCTTCCTAATGGACAGCCGAGAGGGCCCCACGGCTAGCTTGCATAACCACAATCTACCCACTAGGTAACATCCTGAATTAGAATCATGATCTCAAAGGTCTTTTGTTGTTATTGTCACAGTTTTAAAAAAAAAATTGTGGAGTCTAAATGAGAAATTAAATGGATGTGCTTGATTCCATCAGCTTCCAAATCTTCACTGAAAATTCTGACAAATTTGAAAATAAGGAGTGTGTATAATTTCTTGAGAAAAAGTAATGGTTTGATTCACTTGCCAGAGGACTGAAATGATTTCATTCAGCAAGACGTAGGTGAGATCAGATGGAGGAAAAGACTAACCAGCTGATGATTTGCTCATGTAAGAGAAATGCCCACCTTTCTGAAGGACTGATAGGGACCCCAGATGCACCCTGAGCATCACAGTGCTGCGTTGTAGGCTGCCAGCCAATTTGGAGGTGCCGGGGAGGGAAGTGAAGACACGTCCCAGCTTCATTCCTCTGTGAAGTCACACCCACCGCCCCTCAGGCTTTACAAGCCAGCGTGCACCACCATCTTATCTCAGCACCTGCCTTCCTGCAGGAACTCTGCTCCCCAGTAATTCTGAGAATCCCAGAGATGATTACAGGTTCAAAAAAAATATTCTTTAAGCTTTACTAAATTTGGGGTCGTAGGTCACTGTCCCTCATTGAGGAAAAAATGTTGAGGGGCCAGAGGGATTATTTTCTAATAATTAGAGCTGCTGCTTATAATTCAATGGCTGTACTGCACTGGAGCTTAGAGGAGTGGCCAGTGTCTGCTCTGCTGGTTGTTGATTGTTAGGAACGGGGTGAAAATCCCAGAGAATGTGCTCATATCTCATCATTCGTAGTGAAGCTATGTCAACAGTTATTACCAATGTTGGTTAATAAAGAAATAGAATTTTTTTTTTTTTTTTTTTTTTGTGGCGACAGATTATCACTCTATCGCACTAAGTGGAGTGCTGTGGAGTCACAGCTCGCAGCAACCTCCAGCTCTTGGGCTCAAGTGATTCTCTTGCCTCAGCCTCCCGAGTAGCTGGGACTATAGGCGCCCGCCACGGTGCCCGGCTAATTTTTGATGCAGTTCAGCTGGGGCCGGGCTTGAACCCGCAGCCCTCGGTATATGGGGTCGGCGCCCTACTCGCTGAGCCACAGGTGCCGCCCAGAAATAGGATATTTTAAACATACTATATAAAGTTAGCGATATAGTTAGTAGAACTGAAACCAGACAGGGAACTATCTGAAGTATCATGTTAAACATACACATACAAACATATGGGAAACAAAACAAAAACTTTCATTTATTAAAGGAAAGAAAATAAAGAAATAGAAATAGAAAAACATGATATAAAGAGTTAGAAAACAGAAGAAAACAATTTGATATTTTCAAATGGGATATATTCATATATTTGTTAAAATAAATGGATTGGGTCAAAAATCAAAACCTAACTATAGGCTGTATATAATAAATGTAACTATCATAAAATATTTTCAACATATGGAAAGTTAAACATACTAAAGGGAGAAAAATGTCAGGAAAGTGCCAAAAATAAGAAAGTGCGGACTATATTGTTAACATTAAACTAGGAAGTACCTGATGTCAGACAAACCTTTTCGATGAGAGAAAAGAGGAAACAAAGCTTTAAAAGAGATTAGAGACCTCATTAAGGCTCAAGAATTTTTTGAGCCAAAAAGTATAGTATTAAAATGAAGGTAAAACTGCAGGAGAAACAAGGAAATATGACAAAATATAAAACTCAGGAGCACACAATTAGTTATGAAATGTAGTTATGATAAAGGTCACAATTCAAATTGGCAGAAACAGAAGTATTATTTGACTTGTATGGCTTTAGGACAATTGGCTAATCACCTGAAAATTTTAAGTTACTTCTGTTTTTGTACAGTTAAATAATTCAATCCGAATGAACAGAAACTTCAAAAATGTAAAAGTATATAATAAAAATACTAGAAGAATGATCAGATATTTGAGTTCTAAGTAACATACAGTTATTATCACAAACAATTGATTTAAATGCCAAAATAACACACCTAATATGTGACTGACTGGGATTTGAAGCTAGGCTAACTGGCTCTAGGCCAATGCTTTTAAAGTATACCATGAGTAAAAAAGCACAGAGAAACCACACATTAACCTGGGAAATTGAGGGGAAGTGCGTCTTAAGAGTAACATGGAAGATGGCCTCTAAAAGGAAAATTTGATGGATTTCGCCACATGAAAATTGAAATACTTTCTGTATGAAAAATAAAACAGCAAATGGAAAACAACTGATAAACTAATTATATATGATATAAAAATTGTTGATTTTTTAACATAAGTCTTGCATTAATAAGAAAACAAACTTGAAGAAAAATAGACGAAGCATACCCAAGAAAATATACAAATCACAATAATTTTGATAGTCACAAAATTAAATGCCACTCAGTCATTAAAAATGATCTTTAGGAGTTCTTTCATTTCAAAGGAATGATGAGAAATCTGTTGAAAGAAAAACGGCAGGCTATACAAACAATCTGACAATAATAATATTTGTGCATTAATATTTTTCACAACATGTGTACATTGATGGTATAGAAATATTAGTGTATAATTATAATCTTGTCTCTCCTTATGTTTTTATAAAGTGTTTTATTTACTTGCAATGTCTTTTGTGAGACTAACTGTGAATGATAGGTAGTGAGGATAATGTAAAAGTGAGAGAAAAGCTGCATAGAGGGAGCAGGTAGTGGTGACTATTACTTTCTTGCCCCCAAATATGCCTCTCTTAACATTTGTGCATCCCTCCATGGGCTCCTCACCCATGTCTGGGGATTTAGTCTTAATTAGATCAGCTAACAATACTTATTCCTTTTCTCTTACCTGTGATTGATTCATGTATGGGCCCATGACAAAATTCTAACCAATAAAATATTAGTATAACCTCCTGAAGTTGACCTAATTTTCACAGACCCAGATAGGCACCACATGTGTTTTCCAGTACAGTAAGCCTAGTTCATCGTGTTGACCACCTCTGTATGGTGGACAGTTTGGTATGGTCAACTTACAGAAGTTCTACTTGTATGCTATTGATTTTTTAGAATTGTAAAATACCACTAAATACTTAGGATTAGTATTAATACTAATACTTTTATTTTAGGAAAAGTAAATTAAAAATTCTGATATATGAAAGGTGTTTAGCCAAGCATTTCTAAGACAAACATGGTGATTACTGGAAGGAATTTCAGAAACTATAATCTGAGTGGCTTCTAGGTAGAGGTAAGGAATGGATGAAGGGATGATACTTCCTTGACAGTGAAGTATAAAAGCCGACTGTGCAAGACTGCTGTTGCCATGATCATGCCAAATCAATAATATCATTAGTGTGAAGTCACATTACATTTTCTTCACTTCACTATTTGTGTTTTTAAAGAAATTGACCTATCCAAACTTCTGCATAAAAGAATGCTAATGATCGGATATAAGGCAGTCACATCTTATTTCTGAGGACATTATGAGCAAAATGGAATTTATGCAATACTCCATAAGATTGTTATTGTTGTGAGAATTAAATTGAATTATTATAATGATTAAAGGAGATATTTTATTTGGAAAGTCTTTGGCACACTTTAAATATGTATCGATATGATAATTATTTCTATTATAATTATCATTATTTCAGGAAGAATAAAAAAAGAACTGTGACTGTGGATTTCTCCAGTGCATTGAGGATAGTGATTCTAGTGTCTAGAACAGCTAGAATGGAGCTGACATGAGTTAGAAGCTAGAAGAGTGAATCAGCTAGAGTTAGAAGAAGTGAAGTTGACATTGAATTAGAAGAAGTGAATCAGTTTCCTGTCTTTAGCTGAAGCATGAGCACAGAACCTGAAGGTGACTGAGGTTCCTGGGACTCTTTGGAACTTTATTACTACTTCACTACACTTTTTTCATTAATGAAATTGGCTGTTTTCTCAAAATATTTTTGAAATTCTATTGTGCCTTGAGGCACATTGATTTTGAATGGTAATACGGCAAGAAACTTGTAGGGTGACCTTAGGACCTTAGGTTTTGGAAATAGCTTAATATTAATTAGAAATTTGTGTACTAAAATGTTGAGTGTTACTATTGGATCACACCATTTTTTGATTAAAAGCAAAATGGTATTATTATGAAGGAAGCATAAATGGTATTTATGCTAATAGCTATTTTGAAAAAAAGTAACATCACTAAAATTCGTTTAAAGTGTTCTAACATGACTACTTTTAAGAATAGTGTGTCATGAGTGTATAAGTTATAACATGCTAGTGATGCATAAATCTTACTACTTTATAGTGCTCTCTCATTCTCTCTCACACATGGTGGATATTAGAAATAAAATATATAGTGTAAATTTCACAGAGATCAAAGGTCTTATTTATAAAGATCTTAAGTTATCATGACAGGAAATTAATCATATTCATTTTATAACTAAGGAGCAAGAATAAAGTCAGACCTTGAGATATTCCTGAGATCTGCTTAAGTAATTGCTTGAATCATGAAGTATGAAAATAGCCAGAAAAGCACATTTTTTGACATTTCTTTCAAAATGAGTGGGCCTGCCCTCTCAAGGTTAAGGTGAGACAAAGATGATTTGTGTATTTAATTTATGGTTTGGCCAAAAGACAAACCATGATTACTGGTGCCACAGACACTCAACATGGATATGGAAATGGACATTTTAAGGTCAGAAATTTTCCTTAAATATCTGAAATTGTCCTCATATATCGGGAAAATCCAAATACAATGTCCTTTCTTACTCAGCTTGTGATTGTATTTACTGTTTATTATGTGTGTGTAGAATTGTACACAAAATAAAAAAGTTCTTATTAATAAAAATTATTTCTTTACTAGGCAAGGGAGAGATTTCTCATTCTCCACAAACTTCCATGAGTTTGTTGGCAGACTATGTTTTGGTTTCATCTTTACCTCCAATATTAAAGTGACATAAAATGACAGATAAATAATACTATAGGTTATTGACCTTGTATTTAAAAGTAACATATATGTACTCCGCACTCAGAATGACTTGGTTAATACATAATGATTGTAGTCATCCCTGTTGAAAATAGAAGAGCTTAGGGAAATCTTGTAAGGTCTGTGATAATATAAATTCTCTAGTTTTTATGTTGTATGTGTGCAATGAAATGATATGGGTATTATGACTGTTCTTTGTTAATTCTGATGCTTTGCTATTTATATTTGTGTTCCCCATTGAAATAGACTCTCATGACAGAGGTTATTTATTCCTACAGTAAAAATCCTACAGTATGAGTGAGTGGCTTGTAATTTCTACAATTCTCTTTCTCACTATAAACTCTTAGGGTCCCCCTCCAATAACTTCCGACTCGTTTGACATTGGACAAATTACTTTAAACTCTTCCTCAACCTTGCTTTCTGTCTTCTGTAGACTGAAAAGACTGAGCTCTACTTATCTCAACAGGAAATATGTTTTATTAAAGGCCTATTTGCTTCTTGAAGTATAAAATTGTAGTTTTGGTGGCATTTGCTTTACTATGGCAATTGGCATCAAATCTTCTTTTGAAATCTTTATAAATGCTTCTCTCTATAAATGTGCTCTGCAAAGACAAATGAAGAATAGTTCTCTCTGTTACAAAAGCAGAGACTGCCTTTATTCTAACAAATAAAGCTGGCTCCTTCTGAATGATGGCAAATAATTTTTAGACTTTTAAAATAAAATAAAATGACAGAATTTTACATAAAAATGGAGTTGAATATATAATTATTATGTAAATAGTATGGAAGGTATAACTTATGCCATAAATAATATTATGTTTCAGTTTATTTAAAATGTTTAACTTGGAGAATTCATGTAAAATGACAAGCATTTTAATTTCCAGGGAGAGATATAAATAAAGGCTAGTTTAAAAACCAAAGATAAAATTTTATACATCATTATAAATGTTGAGTTTCCTACTTTTTTTTTATACCTTCACCAATATATTGAAGAATGTATTATTGAATACATTAGAATATATTATTGAAGAATTCAGCAAGCAGATACCTGTTTTATAAGTTAGGAATTAAATAATATTCTTAGGGAGGGTACACTCCATGAGGCCAATAAACAGAATGGTTTAAATACAAAATTTTCTGCCCATTACAGGAAGAAGTTGTTTATAAAAGAGCTTTTCCCATAGTGGGTCACAGATTTTCTGTTCTAACCACGAAAATGCTTAAATTTTCTCTAATAAAGATGGCATACAAAGTTTTGGTGAGAGAGTTGGTGAGGAGAGGGTAAGAAGAGAATAGTATATCTCACCTTTTCTAACTCTATATTGATATTTGAACATTCTCCCTAGGAATTGCAAAGTTAAGTGAAAAAATGGAAGGGCCCGTTGTTGTCCTTCTCCTATGTGAAGGTCTTTATTACGTTCCACAGAGTAACTCTTTCATGAAACGTAAGCTCGGGAATGAGCCTATTGACCACATTTGCCTTAAACTTTCTTACTGGGCACATCGTCACTCCCTCCCTTGTAAGAGGATTTTTCCCTGTATATCCATTGTCCCGTGCCTCCTCCTGGTGAAGGATAATTCCTGCCCTTTTGCTAATGGATATGAGCAAATATGACATATGTCCCATTCAAGCAGAAGCTTTGAAAAAGATCATGTGATTTACCTCGACCCCTTTTTGGCCCCTGCCATAAGCACAGCTCGTCCCAGACGGCACCTTCACACTGAGTCCCGGAATGGGAAGACATAGAGCACGGCCAGGCAGAAGCCAACAGCGACACTACAGCCACAGCCAGACCGCGGCTTACACGTGGTGCGAGAGCAATTCCTGAGACGATCCACTGAGCTATGGGGGTTGTTACAGCGGCAAATATGTCCACTTCAGAAAATAGCTGCTAAAACTGGTGGTCTACTGTAACAAAAATGCCTAACAGTTGTGACAAAGATTTGCTGGGTAGCAGAGGAAGAGAGACTCTCTTGGACACTAAAAAGCCTGTAACATTTTTGTCTGAAATAGTTTGGAAGGTAGTTGATGTACTATGAAAGGTTGTGGCTCTGGGCAAAAGGTTTTGAAACAGTATGATGCTGGTATGAGTGGGCTGTTATTAGGTGCATCTGAGAAGGCATTCTGAAAAATCCAAGGTCAGGAAAGAACTGATGTACTTGAAAGTAGAAAGGAAATAGAGATCATAGCAATTCTGGAAGTTGCACAATTGGAAAATAGAACTGTTTCTCAATTTCAATCAGTAAAACATAAAATTAGAAAGTCTTTTGAACTGCAGTCTCAGGGTAAATGTCATATTTGGCCGTGTGATGCTCTGGGTTAAGAATTTTGAGTGGATTAAGGTGATCTTTCAGAGGAACAAAATGGCTTGGGGGGGAGGGATAATTCCACAAAACCCTGATAGTATCAAATTATCTAAAATTAAAGAGCTAGGGTCAGAAGGAACCATACAGCTAGTGAATACAAATGAAGCTGACTGCTAGAAAATAATGTTTTATTGTTACAGATTTGGAGGTACAAGTGCAGCTTGTGTTACAAAAATTTGGATGTATTTGGTGATGTTTGGGCTTTTAGCGGTGCCATCACTCAAACAGGGTATGTTATAACCATGAAGTAAATTTCATCTCCCACCCTTCCTATTTTCCCACCTTTCTGAGTCTTCATTGTCTATTATTTCACATTCTATGTACATGTGTGCATATTATTTAGTTTTCACTTATAAATAAGAACATATAGTGTTTGACTTTCTGTTTCTGAGTTGTTACTCATAAGGGCCCCCACTCCCATGCAGGTTGTTGCAGAAGACATGGTCTCATTCTTTCACAGATGAGTAGTATTCCATGGTGTATGCAATTATCACATTTTCCTTATTCAGTCATCTGTCAAAGGGCACTGAGGTTTATTCCATATCATTGCTGATGTGAATACTGCTATGGTAAACACATGAATATCGGTATCTTTAGGGGATAATGACTTTTTTTTTAGGTAGATACCTGGTTATGGTATCAAACCAATGTCTGGATTCATGAAGGCAGGAGAGCTCTCCAACTAGTTCCAATACTGGCAATCTGTCCCAGGGTTGAGCAGAGCCAAAATCTTCTCAATTTCCCTTGCCACGAAATGCCAAGTTCATGGGGCCTTCTAGCCAATCTCTGCCAGCTGATCTGGGTTCTCACCTTCTTTTTCTGTGCCCCAGTCTCTTACTGTGGGTTCCACACTGGGCTACAGTGCTCTCCACTTGATACTAAATTCCAGTTATGATTACTCATTTGTAACTTTGGTTCTTTTTCTCTAAGGAGAACTGGCATCCAAAATCTCTAGTGAGTCACCCTTAATTCTTATTCTAAAATAAATTTAAAAAGTAAAACATTTTATGAGAAATTCATGTTGGCAAAAACAACAAGAACCTGTAATAAAAACAGCGATTATTCAAGATATCGATGAACCAACAGATGGAGAAAATAATGGTGAACGAGAGGCAGGCTGCCAGCACACTGCTCCCGAGTGAAGAAGTGAAAGGTGCAGGCAGCTGCCCACATATGGATTGCTCTTTTCTGAAGCAGCATTATGAAATCAGAGATGCAATGCGGGATGCTCAATGTGAGAAAAGGGTGATGGGGTGGTATATATAACAACATCATAGAATGTGAGGGAAACAACAGGAGAATAGCCTGCAGGAGCTGAACCCCAAGTCACCCTTCCCCACGCAAACCTCTTACCTGGTTGGACAGGGGAACCTATCTGGTGACTGTGAGGAGCCACTACACCAGACAATAGGTGCAGTGGGGATCAGGCAACAACTGAAGCCAACCGGAACTCGGGTACACTGTGCCGGGTCTACCCCAGGCTGGGGAGGGAATGGACTGAATTGTGGCTTCTCTGAACTATACCTTGAAATGTTAAGCCAGTGCTTTTCTCTAGAGCACAGTGGAATTTGGGCATAAGAACTCACCAGAGCACAGCAGACTGACCCGAGAGGCTCTGAGCAGCTGCTTTGGTGGGTCCTGGGTGGGGCATGGAAATCTACAACCTCTGCCAACCAGACCTCATATCTCTGGGGTCCCTATAACTGTGAGACAACAGACTGCTGCTTACTAGGTCCCAAGTCTGCCCGCCAGGGCCCAGCTGCTTCCTGTCTGCTTGGCCCTGAACCCTCCCTCCAGGTCAGCTGAGCACCATCTGCACAGCCTTACTTCTGGCTCAGAGACCCTGCGCAGAGGCTTTACTTCTAGCTCTACCCAGTCCTGACTAGGAGGCTGTCATGCCAGGATGCCCCAGGCTAGCACTGGAGAGGCTTTGGACCGTCTTTTTACCAGGCTCTGAGTGGAGCTGCCAGAACCAACCTCTGTTCACATGACATTTGCAGAAACCCCGTGCCTGTGGAACAGCCAGCTTCTTGCTCTGCCCCAAATCCACCCCTAGGCCCCAAACGCCTCCTGCCTGCTTGGGTCTAATCCCACCCGCCAGGTTGGGTAGACCCATGATCTGCATGGCACCACTGCTGGTTCAGATACTCTGCTCAGAGGCTTTGTTTTCCAACTTGGAGGCTTTCATGCTAGGACGTACAGGCTCTGACCTGAGAGGCATTGGATGGCCTCTTTGGCAGGTCTTAAGTGGAGTGTGGAGAGCTCTGCAGGGCCACAATTACCAGAGCCAACTTCTATGTGCTTGATTTGGCATCCCTGGGGTGCCTGGGCCTATTAAATGGCCTGCCAACTGCTCAGCCTGCCTGATTTTACAGGCCTCAACTGCCTCCTACATGCTTGGCTCCAAGTCCATCCTCCCAGTATGAGCCACTCTGCCACCTGAATAGCTCTGCTTCTAGCTCAGAGGCCCTGCTCACAAGCTCTGTTTCCACTTCTTTTCCGGTCCCAGCTCCAAGGCGCTCTCTCTGAAGTACAGTAGGCTCCTACCTGAGGCTCTAGGCAACCATTTCAGTAGTTCCTGAGTGGGGTGTGGAGAGCTCTGCAGACCATGGGCTGCTGGAGCTGACTCTGCCTACTTGACCTGGGATCTAGGGGGGGGGGCCTTGTGTCTGTGAGGCAGTCTATAACTGACTGCACCCCACCCCACCCCAGGAACCATCTTCGTCCCACCTGCTGGACCCTGATCCCATCCTAAAAGTCAGATCAACCCTGTCTCTGGCTCAGAGACCCTGCTCTGAAGCTCTGCTCCGGGTTCCTCCCAAGTCCCAGGTCTGGGGCTCTCATGGCAGAGCCTGACCTCCATCTCTGTGCCTCCAGACTCCCTCCAAGCCTAAGATACCATCCCCAATCTCCAGCACTGCACCAGCCCCAAGGTCTAAGCCCAAAGCCTCTTAGCACTGAAGCAGAGCTGCTACGAAGTCCAGTGCTCAGCTAGGATCCCCCAACCCTCAAGACATCAACATACTGCAACTTGTTTTGAGCAAATCCCCACAACTTGGGAAGTGATGACAACCTTATCCAACTGTTGTGGTTTCCTGTGTGAAGGAGATTCTGAATGGAGCAATCCCCAAAACAGCAGGCTCAATGAATTGGGCCTTACCCAGCTGCCAAATCCTACATCCTACAACATCAGGAGAGCTCTCTGCAAGGCACAGGAGTCCTGCAAACCTAGTAGCCCCAAATTAAGAAATAAAGGTTTCAGTTGAGAAGAAGTCAGCAAAAGATTCCAGGCAACATGAAAAAATCTAAAGAGATAAATACACCTAAGGGATACCAATAGAGCAAGTGCAGTGAAATCCAACTATATGAAAAGTGCCAAAATGAAAGAAATTGAATTAAGAACATGGATGCAAACAGACGAATGGATTGAAGAGAAAGTTGAAAACCAACAAAAAGAAAGCCAAAAACTATTTCAGGAAATTAATGAAAAAGTCACTAAAGAACTTTACAAAATTAGAAAGGATATAATAGAATTTAAAAAGATGAAAGAATCAGGTGGCGCCTGTAGCTCAAAAGAGTAGTGCACGGCCCCATATACTGGAGGTGGTGGGTAAACCCAGCCCCGGCCAAAAACTGCAAAAAAAAAAAAAAGTAGAAATGAAAGAGTCTCTCAGCATTTTCAAAACACAGTAGACAGTTTCAACAACAGATTAACCAAGGAGAAGAAATAATCTCAGAATTGGAAGATAAAAGCTCTTGAGCTAACCTGGTCATTTACAGAGGAAGAGAAGAGAAAAACAAAGGCAGAATAATCAAATATATGAATTTATATATTCATATAAATAGGGAAAAGAAAATGCTAAAAGCATAGAAAAATCTATTGAGGTAATTATTTTGGAAAACTTCCCTAGCATCACCAGAGATCCAGACATTCAGATAGAAGATGGTTATCAAACTCTGGGAAGATTCATACAAATAGGATAACTTCAAGACATATAATATTCAACCTAGCCAAAGTCAAATGAAGGAAGGAGAAAATTCTACAAGTAGCTAGACATAGACATAAGCAACAACAGACTTTCAAGGGAAAATCCATCAGGATAATAGCAGCGTTATCAGGAGAAACTTTACAAGCTAAAAGGGAGTGGAGGCCTATCTTTAATTTTCTTAAACAGAACAACTGCTAGCCTAGGATTTTGCATCCTGCAAAACTAAGTTTCATATTTGATGGAGAAATTAAGTCTTTTCCATACAAGCAAATCCTGAGAGAATTTGCCTGCCCTACAGGAAGTACTCAGACCAGCACTACACATGGATCGGTATAATAGACACTCAGAAATGTAAAGTCATCCTAAAGTTAATGGTCAAAGTGCAGATACCACAATTGCCCCAGAGGTAAAACAGAACAATACACTTCTACCCAACTGGAAGATCAGAATTTCACCAAACTTATTATTTCAATAAATGTGAATGACTTGACCTTCCCACTCAAGAGACATAGGCTGGCTAAATGGATAAAAAAAGCAGAAGCTAAGTATCTTTTGTTTCCAAGAAACACATCTAACTCACAAGGACACATTCAGACTCACAGTGAAAGGATCGAGAATGATATTCCATACAAAATTGAAAACTAAAGAAAGATGGTGTAGCAGTTCTAATATTAGATAACATAGATGTCAAATGAACAAAAATAAGGCAGATGTGGTGGCTCACACCTATACTCCTAGCACTCTGGGAGGCCAGGATGGGAGGATCACTTGAAGTCAGGCGTTCAAGACCAGCCTCATCAAAGCAAGACTCTGTTTCTACTAAAAACAGAAAAATTAGCTAGGTATGGTGGTCCATGTCTGTCTGCAGTCCCAGATACTTGGGAGACTGAGGAAGGAGGATTGATTGAGTCCAGGAGTTTGAGGCTGATGTGAGCTAGGCTGAGCCTGGAGTACTCTAGTACTCTAGATGAGGTGACAGTGCAAGACTCTGTCTCTACATATATAAATAAATAAATAAATATAAATAAAGATAAAAAGGTACTTATGTAATGGTAACAGGAAACACAAGAAGATGTACAATAAAATTAGAACCTAACTCCAACAGAAACACTCATTTCTACACAAAGTTGTGAAAGCTGAACAATCTACTACTAAATGATGGTTCGGTCAAAGAGGAAATTAAGATGAAAATCAAAAGATTCATTGATTGAGTGATAAAAGGAACATAAGTTATGAAAATCTGTGGCATGCAAAATGACCTAGGAGCAAAATTTATTCAGCCTTAATTACCTACATCAAAAAACCAGAAAGATCACAAATCAACAATGTAATGAATCATCTCAAGGCAATGGAAAATGAAGAGCAAACTAACCCTAAACTCAGCAGAAGAAATAAAATAATTGAGATCAGGAAAGAACTAAATGAAATTGATAAGAAAAGAATTATATAAAAGATTCATTAAACAATAGGTTGTTCTTTAAAAAGATAAACAAAATTGTCAGGCCTCTCACTAGATTAAGCAGAAGCAGAAAGAAATGGACTCTAATGAGCTTGATCAGAAACAAAAAATGAGAAATCACTACTGATACAATGGAAATAAAAAATGTTATTTCTGACTACTATAAGAATTTTTATGCATGTAAATTTGAAATTATGGAAGAAATGGACAAATTCTTAGAAACAGCCTCAGTATGATCAATCAGGAAGAAATAGAATTCCTGAACAGATCAATATCAAGTACCAAAACTGAAGCAGCAAAATAAAACTTTCCAGCAAAAAAAGTCCCTGACCAGATGGATTCACTCCTGAATTTTATAAAAATCTATGAGAAGAACTGGTGCCTATCCTACAGAAATTATTACATAACATTGATAAGGAAGGAATCCTCTCCAATTTGTTTTATGAAGTGAATATCACCTTGTAACCAAAGCTGGAAAAAGACACAATGAAAAAGAAAACTACAGATGGATATCTCTTATGAATAGAGATGCAAATATTCTCTATAAAATCCTTGCAAATTGATTCAGCTACATATCAAAAAAATAATCCACCATGACATATTGGGCTTCATTCCGGAGAGGCAAAGATGGTTCAACATATGCAAAACTATAAATGTAAGTCACTACATAAATAGAAGCAAAACAAAGACTGTATGATCCTCTCAAAAGACGGAGAAAAAGCATTTGACGAAATTCAGCACCCTTTTATGATTAGAATGCATAACAAAATAGGCATAGATGGGACTTACCTCAAAACTGTAAAAACCATACACTGCAAACTCTCAGCTGACATCTTCCTGAATAGGAAGAAATTGAAAGCATTCGCACTTAGAACAGAGGGAGACAAGCCACTGTTGCCACTTTCTATTCAACATAGTGCTGGAAGTTCTAGCCAGAGCAAACAGGCAAGACAAAGAAATTAAGGGTTTCCAAATGGGGACAGAAGAAATAAAACTATCGCTCTTCATTGATTATATGATTTTATATCTAGAAAAACCCAAGGATTCCTTCAAGAAACACTTGGAATTGATAAATAAATTCAGCAAAGCCTCTGATTACAAGATGAATGTGCTTAAGTCAGTAGTATTCTTATATGCCAATGTCAATCAAGCTGAGAATCAAATCAAGAAAATAAAATACTTAAGACATATATTTAACCAATGAGACGAAAGAGCTCTATAGAGAGAACTACAAAACACTGATTAAGGAAATTATAGAGGATGTAAATAGATGGAAAAACTTATAGTGCTCATGAATCAGCAGAATCAACATTGTTAAAATGTCCATATTACCCAAAGTGATCTACAGATTAAATGCAGTCTCCATTCAAATACCAATGTCATTTTTCAAAGATCTAGGAAAATTATTTCTATGCTTCATATGAAATCAGAAAAGGTCCAGAATAGCCAAAGCAACATTAAACAATAAGAACAAATCAGGAGGCTTCGCTTTACCAGACTTCAAGCTAAAGAAGGCTATAGTGATGAAAACAGCTTGATCCTGGCACAATAACAGAGACACAAACCTGTAGATCAGAATAGAGAACCAGGGATGAATCCAACCTCATATTGCTGTCTGATCTTTGACAAAGTAAACAAAAACTGAAAAGCAAACACTAGAGAAAGGAATCCCTGTTCATTAAATGGTGTTGGGAAAATTGGATAGCCACCTGTAAAAGATGAATCAGGATCCACACCTCTCACCACTCACAAAAATTAATTCATATTGGATAACAGACTCAAACCTAAGATATGAAACTATAAGAATTCTAAATGAAAATGTTGAAAATACTCTTATGGATATCAGCCTAGGCAAAGAAGCAGACCCCAAGGACAATCACAGCAACAGCAAAAATTAACAAATAGGGTTTGATTAATTTAAAAACATTCTGCACAGCCAACAAATCAATAGAGTAAATAGACAACCTACAGAATGGGCAAAAATATTTGCATGCTATACATCTGATAAAGGGCTGATAACCAGAATCTATAAAGAACTCAGAAAAAAAATAGGCAAGAAAAAAATCAAACAACCCCATTAAAAATGGCAAAAGCTTCTGCAAATGACAGTTTGTACCCCTGTAATATTTTGCAATAAGAAAAAAGAAATGGAAAAGTTTCTATTAACATAAACCAGTACCAATAAAAACCAGATTTGTTTTCCATCCAGTTCATTTCTTCATGACATGTTCATTTGATCCACTCTAAGTAGATTACTGACCACTACGAAACTTTTACCCTGGAACCCAAGATAAACCATTATTGTCTTAAAAAATTAAAAAAGATATTGGCAACCCCCTCCAATCTCAAGTATATTAATATAGAGTTGAAAGAACTTGAAGTTCAGAAAAGTCACTTAGCCAGAGCAATTCTGAAGTTTGGGGAAACTCTGTGAAGACACCTTCCCTCAGAATGCGCAGTAACATTTTATTGAGTCCTTGTTTCCTTGTCTTGTTTATTGTCCTCCATGGACTTTGGCTTCATGCTTTGGGAAGTACTTTCCTTTTTATTATCCTCCTTGGCTGTATCTTAAGAGAACAGTGAGAAATCTTCGAATAATATTCCTTGATACATCTTAGGTTGTTTTTTTTTTTTTTTTCTCTGTGCTTTGCCGTAAGATCAAAATGTCCCAAATGGGAGTTTATGTTTCATTCTGAGTTACAGGAGAAGATGCTGGGAGGTTGCTCAGACTCCATCACAAACCTTCAGCTTGCATGGAGCACACGTGAGAAATAAATGATTATTAATTTCACCCACTATCTGAAAGTTTTGAGTTGTCTATCATCCAAAATTGATTAAGGCATCATTTGTCTTATTATTTTATATTCACAGACTTATTACTAATTTCTGTTACTACTTCCATTTTACAACTTGTGAACTTGTTCTGAAGTGAATACTCAATCTTGTTCTTTCGAGGGTGTAAGATGCATTCCATGTAAGAGATTCTATCTCAACTACTTCAATTTATTCACCATTGCCTAAGTCCCACATAACAAGTTGACTTTCAATTGCAGATAAAGAAATTTTCCAAGTCACCAAATGAAGAAATATATTAAATATTAAATGGCAGCACAAAAATCTTCACAAAGTCTTGCACATGAAGGTAATCAAGGAACACAGTAATTCAAAAGAGGAGATTGAAATAAAACCTATTCTTCTCAGTATAGAAGTTTAAATGCAAGATTTCTAGATGCTATTTTGTTTTCCCTTATGGCGCTTTCTCTAATCAAGGTTACTCCTCTTGATTCTGGAAACTTTCTTCTGGAAACTTTCTTGTTTGAATAGGAACATATAAATATTATTACTTATTTATAGGTTTATTTTCCATGCCTGGAATGAGAAGTGTTCAATATATATTCGTTGCGTTGAGCTGGGGTTACAATAAAACTTCAAATATTGGATGGTTTAGCATTGTCATTATTGTTCAAAAGCAATTGGCTACATTATGGATGGGCAAGCTGTTGTCTGCAAGCCGATTCCAGTCTGGATCCAGTTTTTGTATAACCCTGAAGTGAGGAACGGTTAAAACAAAACTAAACAAAAACAAGAGTATGCAATAAGGAGCCCATGATGCCTACAAAATCTAAAATATTTACTATCTGGCATTTGACAGGAAATGTTTGCCAAGCCCTGATCTAAATTCAAAGAATATTTCCTGGACTTCGTCCCAGACATGTGGAGCTTATGCAATAACATATGTAATAATATTTCAGATTAAGGGAAACATTATAAATAGAAGAAAATATACACAGAAAGAGTGAACGTGTTGGGAACTTCTGGGAAGTTATTTTCAGTCTTAAAAAGGGATAGGAAGAAATGCAGTCTTTCCAGTTTTTGGACAGTGTCACGTGTGCGTACAATGCCCAAAGGAGCTTGCAGCCGTCTTGAGACTCTGAGAGGACAAGTTTGATGATAAAAGCTAGAACAATGAGGATTATAGAGGGAAAAGACGGAAAAACTTGAGTCCTTAATGATGCCACTAAACCTCAGAATTTATAAACCTAGAAGTATCACAATAATGCATCTTGCTACAAGTGATAATATTAAAAATTCCCCCCGTTGTTTAAGTTGATTCAAATTTTATATTCCTTGCATTGGAAAACATCCTTAACAACACTGTAATTGGAATTTGGTTGCAAAGTGGACTACATATGTAGATTATTTGAAATATCTGGCTGGGGTTTATAAACTGCTTAGGAAGTAACAGGATAGCTAGACAAATGAGCACCTTAGATATTTTAGTACTACACCAAGAGAGACTGCATAGTTTATTTAATTGTCGTGTTGTTATAGTAAGCTAAGCTGTGATGTTCCCAACTCAGCATAAATTGCCATACAATATAAGTAATACTCAGAGAAGGCCATTCTGTGAGCATGTTTTGGAGACAAACACAAAGCCTTTCAACCACCGCACAAAAATGACTTACATACTCCCTCTTCTGACAAAATGGTTAGGCTTTGTTGTTGTTGTTGTTACCAGTAATATTAACAGTCCTGTTTTAATCCTCCACCTCTTAAAATAAAATTAAGATATCTATTGTTCCTGACTTTGATGGCATTCAAGCCAAAATAACATCCCTTAAGAACTAAGACCCTCTTAAGAATTCTTAAGAATTATCAAGCTCAAATCTGAATCCTTTAAGCCCAGGTCTCTGTTGCTGATACACTCCCGAAGTTTCATGTTTTCCTACTGCAAAAAGGTAAAGAAATCTGACATTTTTTATTAGATGTATTCTTCTGGTGTTTTTTAAATTTAATGGACCTTAGTTTTTAGAGCCATTTTAAGTTTATAGAAGAAATGAGTAGAAAATACGGAGAGTTCTCAGGTGCTCTCTCTCTCTGATGCTGTTCAGTATCCCATTAGCAGCAGGTTACATTAGTGTGGTACGTTTGTCACTGATGAACCAATATTTATACATTCTTATTAACTAAAGCCTATGGCTCATATTAGGATTCGCTCTGTGTTGTGCCGTTCTATGGACTTCGCCAAATGTCATGTATCCACGTTATGGTATCATACACAATATTTTGCTGCCCTAAAATCCATGTGTTCATCCCTCCTAAACCTCATCCTTCAACTCCTGAAAACATTGATCTTTTTATTCTCTCTACAGTTTTATTGTCTATATAGTTTTGCCTTTTCCAGAAAAGAAAAAATACAATTGGAATGATACACAGTGTAGTCTTTTCAGACTGGCTTTCTTTGTTTAGTAATATTCATTTAAGGTTTGTCTATGATTTTTTCATGGCTTGGTGGCTCGTTTATCTTTATTCCTGAATAATATTCTGTTGTATGGATGTACCACAGCTTGTTTAGCTCTTTATACTGAAGAGAGGGCATTTTACTTACTTCCATGTTTCAGCAACCAAATTTTAAAGTAATTGCTAAATATACTTTTAATTTCCAACACACATAAAATAGGAAATATAATCTACGTCTTTTCTCCCAGGTTGAGTTTGTGGGCAATTGAATTCATATTTTTAAACTGCATAGCTGTGAATATAAGTTATTCTTCTTAGGAGAAATAAATGTGCTTAAGCTAGAGGTAAAAAAGACATCATCTTACCAAGTAGTGTTTTTTTCCCGCATTGAACTTACTACTTTCAGCATTGTAGATGATAATAAGCTTGAGTAAACAGGTTTTACTTAAGGTTCTCCCCCTCAAGATTTTAAGAATGTTCCATATAGAGAAAGACTAGAAATATATCTGGAGATTCTGTCATTTTTAGATACTCTAATGTCACAGCTTTCTCCAAGAAATGTCTTCTCTTTATTCATCTACTGCAATATTTTTCCCCTAGGAACCATTTATCACCTAGTGGTGAATTACCTGTTGTAGTTTCTTAACAAGTTGGTCCTTTTTGCTGTATTTTAAAGGAATAGTTAACTAATGGGTCTAGTGGGTAATCTATCTGTGAGGAGAGTGTTTGTTGCTTATTTTCAGAATACTCCAATTTTTGGAACTCTTATATTGAACATCTATGAAAACTTTTACTATTTCCTTGGCATCCTATAAAAAAGCCCCTGAATTTTTCATAGCAAAACATTTATAACATTGTTCCTCTGGTCTGTGGTTTTAAAAATATTATAATCAATAAAGTCTGTGAACAGAACTGTCAATCTCTTTTCTTTTAATAATTCCTGATGTCTGACTTTTAAATCCTACAGACCCTAAAGATTAAAAAATCTAATTAACTACCTTTTGAGTGTTGTTTTAAAGATCATCATTTTCCATCATCTCATTGAAAGATGTCAGACACAATGCAGAAGAATTTCCATAACTTTGTGTGGCATATTGATGAATTGTCAGGAAAAATAAACAGAAGTTTTAAGAAGACTCAGTAGTCCAGACCCACTGGGAAAATTCTTCAATAACAGAGTCATACATAATTTTGAGTTTACCCAGAGGAAACACGTATTGAACATAAAATAGTAAATAAGCACAAATTATTAACCAAACTAGAATTCCTACCCATTTGTTACTTATAATTATATATCCAGAAAAGCATTTTTGTTGCAAGTGATATGAATGTAGGAAGCAGTACAACGTAGTAATCATCCATTCTTCTCTCTGATAGTACACCGATGGGGTATTTTTATAATGGTTCTTCATGATATCTACTCTGAGAGGTAAATATATGAAATCTCTTCTCCGAGAGACTCCTTTCTTCATCTATACATCTTGGGAAGAAGTGACACATTATGCACTAAATTATTAATTTAATTTCATAATTGGAAAAAAAATATTGAGCATAAACTACACACCAGGCACTGTGATAGATTTTTCACATGAATGATTTCATATGGGTGTTTTCTACATCTGGGAGGCAGGCATCTTTAGCTACAATTTTGGAGCAGGAAAATTGAAGTTGAGAGACATTAGGTGCTAAAGCAGACTGATTTTTAAAAAGCATATTTTTTAGGAAGTGTGAAACTGACAGCTACTTTGGAGGAACTTAGATCTTAAAAGAGAGGAAAAAAACATTTTCCCAGAAAGGGAGATGGAGGTAAAACTCTTGAAACAAAACATATGCTTTATTTTTTTGCTTTGCCTGATCTTCTTAGTAGACCCAGTTGTGGGTGTCTGTACAACTGAAAGACAATTTTTTAAAAATAAATTTTACCACCATTCAAGTGGTAGTCATAAGAGGTAGAAGACTATCTTTTCACAATTCTTTCTCTTTTGCTTCATGTATTTTGAAGTGAGTTCCTGGTATTTGTAACCATGGAATCTTAACAAGAAGATCTTTTTTCTGTAACTTTATACTCACAGCATTTTAGAATGAAAATATTTTTAATTTACTTTTTCCATCTTCAAGATGTAAGGCAATTATTATTTGGATGATTGTAAGAAATTTCATGACATTAAAAGTAAATGAGGGCAAGGTGTTGGGTGTGTAGATATTTAAAAATTTATATCAGGTGTTTAGCTTAAGGATGCATTTTGCAGATTTGAGAGGTGCTCTTCCACTCAGAGATTCAGAGAACAGAAGGTCAGCTGGTTCTGTGTCCACATTTTCCTCTATGTGAGACTACTAATTTTATGTTACTCACTGGAGATCTTTGCAGATTGTACTTCTGTAATTTCAGTGTAGTGTTATGTCAGGAAACTTCAAAGTCCTCACAGGTTAGTTTGGGGCTTTAATTTCTTTCTAGTATCATATTTTTGGTACATGTTTAGAAAATGAGTTTTAAAAGTTCTGGTGTCAGGGGCAGCGCCTGTGACTCAAAGGAGTAGGGTGCTGGCCCGATATGTCAGAGGTGGTGGGTTCAAACCCAGCCTTGGCCAAAAGCCGCAAAAAAAGAAAAAAGAAAAAAAAGTTCTGATGTCTTCAGAAAAGAAGAAGAAAGAAACATAAGAGAAAATGACTTATTTGAATAACAATTAGAAACTAAATTTGGAAACATGAAGGCTGTGTGTGTGTGTGTGTACCTGATGTGTGATGGGAAAGACTGTCAAGAGGAAATTCCAAACTCCGTTTATTCTGTGTCACATTTGGTGATTACATTTTTAGCATGCTGGAAAAGAAATCAAGCACAAAACACCCATTATGTAAGAAGATATTTTCTAATCTAATTCCCCTTGCATACTTCTGGATACATACTTATTTATATTTAATTGTACGCATTCAAAATGTAACCACATTTTTAACAGGAAAAGAGTTTAAACCAAGACCAGTAGTTACCTTGTAATTTTCTAATCGTCCCTTCCGCTTCCTGTTACTGACTCTGATAAGATAAGAACAGCACGATGCTCATTAAAAAAATATTAAATGTGTCTCAGTAAATAAATTCAGTCATTTTTCAAAAAAAAGGTTTCAACTCTTTTAAAATCAGATAATTGGCATTCTCAGTTAACGCCATTCTTTCTCCTTTGTGTCAGGTAGTTTGAAGTGAGTTCTTGGTATTTGCAACCAAAGAACCTCTACAGGATGAATTTTTCCTGTAATTTTATTCTCATAGCATTGTGAAGAAAAATATTCATTTTTAATTTATCTTTTTAGTCTTGAAGATTTAAATAAAAAAACTTGTAATTTGTCTTTAACAAGCAGAATTTCCTTCTTGATTATGGGGTTATGAGGAAATACAATGACATATAGCTACAGTTACAAAATAACTTAAATTTTATAAAGCATTTTGCCATCCTGATCAAGGACACTATGAGATAAAACACAGAATATTTCTGTTTTTTTTAATTGAAAGAAATTAAGGTTCAGGGTTAGAAGGCAACTGTAACCAATAACTAAAATAGTACTCGAATCTAAGTTTTCCTTACTTTTGGTAGAGTCAGGGATTTTCCTGTTTCCCTAATAATGTGTATCACTTAATATTTCTTAAACGACATGTCCAAATATTTGCTCCTAAATTTCTAGGAGTTTAAGAAAAAATAGAAAGGATTTAAGGAAATTACTGTAGTAAGAAAGGAGAATCTGTGGCACCAAGATAAAAGCAGTTGGCATAGCTTAGCCTGGAGAGGGAAAGGTTAAAAGGTGACTTGATTCGTGCCTTTCAGTAAAATGTCCCCGTGAGGAGGTACTCTGTATCTCTGTCAAGCAGAAGGTATAAATTACAGTGGTGAACTACTGGATCAAATATAAGGTAACTTTTATTGACAGGGGCTGCATTAAATTTAAGAATAGGCACAAAAGAGGTAAAAATTCTTATTATAGGGACAAAAAGAAAATAAACTCTTAGGATCTTTTTTACTTGATTAGATTATAAGATTGTTTATGGTTATTCAAGCTTGCGATATTCTATCTCTAGTCGTATGCCAAAATGCTGAATTTCTAAAATATTCAAATCTTATGTATGAAGATATCTATATGATATACTATTTCCCTTTGAAGTCCACATTGCCTCATTTTGATTGAATATTCTAACTGGAAGGAAGCTCAAGATATTGCAATCACATGATCTTTAATTAACCAAAATACCTCAGGGAAATTCCAAAAGCTTTGCTTATGTAGTGGGAATTCCAATTCTGATTTTCTTCTGCCTTTTTTCTCTTTTTGCTTGAGTTACTCTTCATCTGCATTTTGTTACTGATAAACACTTCTCTGGATGGTAGGACAGAATAGGAAGAACTGAGAATTCAAGATTTCCTAATGTTATAACTTCTTAGCACACTTGTTTTTATAAAAAGCTGAGGGAGGAGAGAGAAATAAATATAGCAAATTTACTGTATATTCTTGGAGCTTTAAGACAAGTGCTATCGATGAGTACTTTAATCTATATGGAGAATTTTATGAACACCTGCCAAGAATTGTGCACTATAAAAACACTGTGCAGAACAGAAGAGAAATCTATAATATGGTCTCTACTTGTGAGGCATTTAGAGTAGCTATTGATACTTAGGTCCAGCTGACGTAATACTGACTTTAAATGTTATACAGATCACAAGAGAAAATGATTGATTTAGTCAAACAGTAAAAATTGAGCATATACTATCTTTATTCATTTATTCATACATTCAATAAATTTTATACAGTGCCTGCCAAGTGCCAGGCATAGATGCAGAGCCATTTATTCTTTCCATGAGGAAGCTATCATTTTAGTGAGGGTTGGAGTGAGAAGGCAGATAATAAATAAGCAGATAAAGAAATAGCCGTGTATCAGTGAGTTTCATGAAGTAAACAAAAGAAAATCAAAGTGAGTGTAAGGGGACATGAGGCAGGGGCTATTTTATGTAAGTGCCCAGGGCTTTCCAGGAAGAGAGGACGTGCATTTGAGGTGCCTGTAACAGAGTGAATTGGGATCAGAGGAGATCAAAGAAGTCCTGAAGAGCAGGTTGTGTGGCACTTCGGAGATCACTATAAAGATGTTGGCTTGACCTCTGAGAAGGAAAATCACTGGAGAAAGCATAGCAGAGGAGTAATATGATCTAATTGTCTTTTAGAACATGCTCCTTTAAGAATTTTGATTTAGGGCGGCTCCTGTGGCTCAGCGAGGAGGGCGCCGGCCCCATATACCGAAGGTGGCGGGTTCAAGCCCGGCCTCGGCCGAACTGCAAAACAAAAAAATAGCCGGGCGCTGTGGCGGGCACCTGTAGTCCGAGCTACTAGGGAGGCTGAGGCAAGAGAATCACTTAAG